>JAVYIG010014251.1:0-42665 GCA_035222895.1 Strongylocentrotus droebachiensis
GTTTTTGCAGCTGGGCCGAGTTGTCCCCTGGTCCGAGTTAGCCCGGATCCGAGGTGTAGTACTACTATGCATATCTTGCGACTCACTCTCCTACATATAGGGTCTCTATTTTAACATCCTATCCAAGGGACAGGGTGTTTTCCACTGTAACATCATGTTCATATAGGGACAATAAGTGTCTATTTTCCATTCTCATAAGTGCCCTTTTAAATTTTTAGTAAATGCCCCTTTTTACTTTTGATAAGTGCCCCCTTTGCCTCTGATAATTGCCCTATTCAAATCTGGAAGGTGCCCCTTTTACTTTGACAAGTGCCCCTTTTTCTTTGTAAGAAGTGCCCTTCCCCTTTTAAATTGGATAAGAGCACCGTATAATTTACATGTCCCCCTTCTCATTATTACCCCTTTTCATCACAGATAGGGGCCTCTTTTATTTCAACATGTGCCTCTTTTTTTTTTAATAAGAGCCACTTCCACCCCTTCTCATAAAAGCCCCATTTCACCTCTGATAAATGCCCCTATTAAAATCTGATCGGTGCCCCTTTTCTTTCAACTAATGCACATTTTTCTTTATTCTCATATAAGTGCCCCCTTTTCACATCTGATAATTTCCCTTTTAACAATGATACGTGCCCTTTTACTTTCTTATAAGGGACCTATCCATCCCCTTTAAAATGCCCCCCTTCACCTCTTAAAAATGCCCCTATCAAAATTTGATCGGTGCCCCTTTTCCATCGACAAATTCCTATGTCCCATTTTCATAAGTGCCTTTTTCATCCCTGGCGTGTGCCTCTTTTTATAAGTGCAAGAAGTGCCCAATTATCACATCTGTTATTCAAGTGTTACCCACTATTTCTGTATTGGTTGACGTTTTTCATCTGTTTTTACCTTTTGTAATTATTGTGCATTTTATGATTATTGCTATCATGATATATGTACGGGAAGAAAAAGAAAGAAAGTGTCCCCTATTAATGTACCCCTAATTTCGAGAGACTAAGAGCGATTTTCCCCAAAAGCTCTCTCGCTCGCATTCATAGATGATATTATATATTATGTTACTTATGACATCTTATGAATTTAGAGGGGAAAAACCCATCCTGATGGGAGTGTAAAAGACATTTTTTCGCACTGCGACCTCACAAATCTTGTTACCCTCCCCATACCTCTCCGGACAGTAGCTAGGCTTATGGTCCGGTCCAACTACGTTTTTTTTTTTGAGTTTCCGGAAAGTTTCAGAAAATCAAGATTGTTAATCAATACGAGTATTCTGAGGTATGATAATTCCTGGAAAAACAAAAAAAATTAAAACTCTGGAGATGTCATCTATTGAAATGTCCCTCTCAATGTGTCTCACTTTTCTCTGTATGTTTTTTTCATTTGCTCTCTCTCTCTCTCCCTCTCTCTCTCCTTCTCTCAATCTCACAATTGAACTCTGTTCCCTCTCTTTTCAATTTGCTTCCCTCTCGCTTTATGGCTCTCTACTCTATTTCCGCTCCCTTTCTAACTCTATAATTGTGTTTTATTTTTATTCGAAATGTCAAAATTAAAAAAAGCATTCCCAAAATATTGGTAATTTTACTTGTTTTGTAAATAGTCTATATGTATTTTGAAATGGAATAATGAAGTCCCTCTGAAGAGGTAAAGAGAAAGGCCTAAAATATGAGCTCTTTTTGTTTCCAATTCAATTGTTCGTTACACGCAATCAATAGGCATAAAACACGAGATTTGTTGATAACATCTCATTTTCAATTCAATCATTACACACACTCCAATTAGGCATAAAAAAGCTCATTTTATAACACTTATTTTCAATTCAATCATTCATTAAGCAAAATCAATAGGCATGAAATATGAGCTCATTTGTTAACATTTCATTTTCAATTCAATCATTACACACAATCTATAGGCATAAAGCACGAACTCATTTGATTACATTTTGTATCCAACTAAATCACTCTCAAATTCTAGGAATTTTTTGAAATGTCAACAATTATGCTAACTGATAGTACATGATAGTACATACATGGAAGTCTGAAATAAGAAGGGAAGTGGACATCAAAACCGTGTGAACTTAACATTTGTGAAAACGACCTCGAATATAACAGATTCATATGCTCATCTCAAGAACAGTAAATAAATAGTATCATATTGTAAGCTCGGATTTGATTCAATTCAAGACTTTATTCCAGACTCAGCTGCAAGGGCAGAGGCCCACATAACATATTTACATGTAGATATTACAATTCACAATCATAACGTGACTCTTTTTCGCATTATATTTAACATCATTGTCTTAAACATTTAGCAAGCTCTGTGAACCTGCAGTTGATGGACTAAAACTAACAAGATCATCAGCATATAATAAATTATTTACTTTGGTACTACCAATAAAACAGCCAGTACCACAGTTATTAAATTTTACAGATAAATCATCCATATAAAGTATGTATTATCTTAATAACAGTACATAAATAACACTACATAAAGAGTATCATATTGTAAGGCTTGGGTTAAACAGTATGTATTCGTCTCAAGAACAGCACATAAATAACACTACATAAAGAGTATCATATTGTAAGGTTTTGGTAATATACAGCATGTATTCTTCTCAATAACATTACATAAATAGTATAATATTGTAAGGTTTGAGTGTCACATATTATTTCCTTTCATGCATCTCGTGGGCAATTTATTACTAAAATTATCCTATTGTAATGTTTGGAGTATGAACACAATATAATTGGAGGGGGAACAAACAGAGTGATATATAATTATAAAGACTACATGATGAGAAAACATATACAACACATGGGCAATGTATCATACGGAACATATTTATTGTCAGGTTTGGTTTATACGTGTTCTATGAATACTTTCTAAACTCATGTGAAAAGCATGCAGTACATAGAAAACCACATTGTAAGGTTTATAAAGAGCACCATATCGAAAGTAACTCTCAATCATCTTTCATGCTGTGTTACTGAAATTATAACATTTCTAAGGATTGAGTTTCAAATATATAAAAGTTTCATACATCTCAGAAACAATGTGTTACACAGGAATATTGTAAGGTGAGCAATGTATCATAAAGAAGTTGCAACAAATACATCACATAAACAATGTATCATAAAGAAGTGGCAACATACATCACATAAACAATGTATCATAAAGAAGTGGCAACAAATACATCACATAAACAATGAATCATAAAGAAGTGGCAACAAATACATCACATAAACAATGTGTCATAAAGAAGTGGAAACATACATCACATGAGCAATGTATTATAAGGAAGTGGAAACATATACATCACATGAGCTATGTATCATAAGGAAGTGGAAACATACATCACATGAGCAATAAATCATACAGAACAACATGTATTGTAAGGTATAAGGTATGTACGTATACACAATATCAAAGAGGAGGGGCAAAGTGAGATTGCTTTTAAAAAAGGTGTGGAGGAAGTGGCAACAAATACATCACATAAACAATGTATAATAAAAAAAGTGGCAACAAATACATCACATAAGCAATGAATCATAAAGAAGTGGCAACAAAATACATCACATAAACAATGTATCATAAAGAAGTGGCAACAAATACATCACATGAACAATGTATCATAAAGAAGTGGAAAAATATACATCATATGAACAATGTATCATAAAGAAGTGGCAACAAATACATCACATAAACAATGTATCATTAAGAAGTGGCAACAAATACATCACATGAGCAATGTTTTATTCAAAACAACATATTTATTGTAATGTATAAGGTATACACGTAAACACAATATCAAAGAGGAGGGGCAAAGTGACTATAATTGTTTTTTTAAAAGGTGTGAAGGAAGTGGCAACAAATACATCACATGAACAATGTATCATAAAAAAGTGGCAACAAATACATCACATGAACAATGTATTGTACGGAACATATATTGTAATGTATAAGGTATGTACGTATACACAATATCAAAGAGGAGGGGCAAAGTGACTATAATTGTTTGTTTTTTTAAAGTGTGGAGGAAGTGGCAACAAATACATCACATGAACAAAGTATCATAAAAAAGTGGCAACAAATACATCACATAAACAATGTATCATAATGAAGTGGAAAAATATCCATCACATGAGCAATGTATTCTAAGGAATCAGAAAAATAAACATCACATGAGCAATGTATCATAATGAAGTGGAAAAATATACATCACATGAGCAATGTATTATAATGAAGTGGAAACATATATATCACATGAGCAATGTATTATAATGAAGTGGAAAAATATACATCACATGAGCAATGTATTCTAAGGAATCAGAAAAATAAACATCACATGAGCAATGTATCATAATGAAGTGGAAAAATATACATCACATGAGCAATGTATTCTAAGGAATCAGAAAAATAAACATCACATGAGCAATGTATTATAAGGAATCAAAAAAATAACCATCACATGAGCAATGTATTATAAGGAATCAAAAAAATAAACATCACATGAGCAATGTATTCTAAGGAATCAGAAAAATAAACATCACATGAGCAATGTATTATAAGGAATCAAAAAAATATACATCACATGAGTAATGTATTGTAAGGAAGTGGAAAAATATAAATCACATGAGCAATGTATTATAAGTAATCAGAAAAATAACCATCACATGAGCAATGTATTGTAAGGAATCAGAAAAATATACATCACATGAGCAATGTATTAATATAAGGCAGTGGCAACAAATACAACACATGAACAATGTATCATAATAAAGTGGAAAAATATACATCACATGAGCAATGTATTAATATAAGGAAGTGGAAAAATATACATCACATGAGCAATGTATTATAAGGAATTGGAAAAATATACATCACATGAGCAATGTAGGCCTATTATAAGGAATCAGAAAAATATACATCACATGAGCAATAAGTGGAAAATATACATGACATGAGCAATGTATTGTAAGGAATCGGAAAAATATACATCCCATGAGCAATAATTGGAAAATATACATCACATGAGCAATGTATTATAAGGAATTGGAAAAATATACATCCCATGAGCAATAAGTGGAAAATATACATCACATGAGCAATGTATTGTAAGGAAGTGGAAATATATACATCCCATGAGCAATACGTGGAAAATATACATGACATGCGCAATGTATTATAGGGAAGTGGAAAAATATACATCACATGAGCAATGTATTGTAAGGAATTGGAAAAATATACATCACATGAGCAATATTGTAAGGAATCGGAAAAATATACATCCCATGAGCAATAAGTGGAAAATATACATGACATGAGCAATGTATTGTAAGGAAGTGGAAAAATATACATCCCATGAGCAATAAGTGGAAAATATACATGACATGCGCAATGTATTATAAGGAAGTGGAAAAATATACATCACATGAGCAATAAGTGGAAAATATACATCACATGAGCAATGTATTATAAGGAAGTGGAAAAATATACATCACATGAGCAATAAGTGGAAAGGAATCAGAAAAATATACATCCCATGAGCAATAAGTGGAAAATATACATGACATGAGCAATGTATTATAAGGAATCAGAAAAATATACATTACATGAGCAATGTATTATAAGGAAGTGGACAAATATACATCACATGAGCAATGTATTATAATGAAGTGAAAACATATATACATAACATGAGCAATTTATCATACAGAACAATATATTTATTGTAATGTATAAATTATGTACACAATATCAAAGAGGAGGGGCAAAGTGACTTTAATTGTTTATACAAAAAAAGGTGTGGAAGAAGTAGCAACAAATACATCACATGAACTGTGTCATACATAACAACATTTATTGTAAGGTTTGGGATATGTACACAATATTATAGAGAAGGGGAAAAGTGACTATACTTTAGAGGTAGAGGCAACAAAGACATCACATGGGCTCACTGAACCAACTGACAACTGCACAAAGGCAACGGCAGTCAAGACAGTTAAAAGTATGAAGGGGTATAAAGGAACATCGCCTAACAAACATATCTAGGACTTTATTTCTCCATCAAGAGCTTGGTTAGGAGGGCAAAGGACATATCACTGCAAGTATTCCACCATATAAAGAGCAGTTTGGAGAGGAAGGAGGAGTACAAACATATCTTGGACTTTATTTCTCCATCAAGAGCTTGGTTAGGAGGGCGAAGGGCATATCACTGCAAGTATTCCACCATATAAAGAGCAGTTTGGAGAGGAAGGAGGAGTACAAACATATCTAGGACTTTATTTCTCCATCAAGAGCTTGGTTAGGAGGGCAAAGGACATATCACTGCAAGTATTCCACCATCAATTATGGAGAGCAGTTTGGAGAGGAAGATGGAGTACAAACATATCTAGGACTTTATTTCTCCATCAAGAGCTTGGTTAGGAGGGCGAAAGACATATCACTGCAAGTATTCCACCATATAAAGAGCAGTTTGGAGAGGAAGGAGGAGTACAAACATATCTAGGACTTTATTTCTCCATCAACAGCTTGGTTAGGAGGGCAAAGGACATATCACTGCAAGTATTCCACCATATAAAGAGCAGTTCGGAGAGGAAGGAGGAGTACAAACATATCTAGGACTTTATTTCTCCATCAAGAGCTTGGTTAGGAGGGCAAAGGACATATCACTGCAAGTATTCCACCATCAATTATGGAGAGCAGTTTGGAGAGGAAGATGGAGTACAAACATATCTAGGACTTTATTTCTCCATCAAGAGCTTGGTTAGGAGGGCGAAAGACATATCACTGCAAGTATTCCACCATATAAAGAGCAGTTTGGAGAGGAAGGAGGAGTACAAACATATCTAGGACTTTATTTCTCCATCAAGAGCTTGGTTAGGAGGGCGAAGGACATATCACTGCAAGTATTCCACCATATAAAGAGCAGTTTGGAGAGGAAGGAGGAGTACAAACATACCCAGGACTCTATTTCTCCATCAAGAGCTTGGTTAGGAGGGCAAAGGACATATCACTGCAAGTATTCCACCATATAAAGAGCAGTTTGGAGAGGAAGGAGGAGTACAAACATACCCAGGACTCTATTTCTCCATCAAGAGCTTGGTTAGGAGGGCAAAGGACATATCACTGCAAGTATTCCACCATATAAAGAGCAGTTTGGAGAGGAAGGAGGAGTACAAACATACCCAGGACTTTATTTCTCCATCAAGAGCTTGGTTAGGAGGGCGAAAGACATATCACTGCAAGTATTCCACCATATAAAGAGCAGTTTGGAGAGGAAGGAGGAGTACAAACATACCCAGGACTTTATTTCTCCATCAAGAGCTTGGTTAGGAGGGCGAAAGACATATCACTGCAAGTATTCCACCATATAAAGAGCAGTTTGGAGAAGAAGGAGGAGTACAAACATATCTAGGACTCTATTTCTCCATCGAGAGCTTGGTTAGGAGGGCAAAGGACATATCACTGCAAGTATTCCACCATATAAAGAGCAGTTTGGAGAAGAAGGAGGAGTACAAACATATCTAGGACTCTATTCTCCATCGAGAGCTTGGTTAGGAGGGCAAAGGACATATCACTGCAAGTATTCCACCATATAAAGAGCAGTTTGGAGAGGAAGGAGGAGTACAAACATATCTAGGACTCTATTTCTCCATCAAGAGCTTAGTGAGGAAGGCAAATGATATATCACTGCAAGTATTCCACCATATAAAGAGCAGTTTGGAGAGGAAGATGGAGTACAAACATATCTAGGACTCTATTTCTCCATCAAGAGCTTGGTAAGGAGGGCAAAGGACATATCACTGCAAGTATTCCACCATATAAAGAGCAGTTCGGAGAGGAAGGAGGAGTACAAACATATCTAGGACTTTATTTCTCCATCAAGAGCTTGGTTAGGAGGGCAAAGGATATATCACTGCAAGTATTCCACCATATAAAGAGCAGTTTGGAGAGGAAGGAGGAGTACAAACATATCTAGGACTTTATTTCTCCATCAAGAGCTTCGTTAGGAGGGCGAAGGACATATTACTGCAAGTATTCCACCGTATGGAGAGCAGTTTGACTTTATTTCACCATCACGAGCATGGTTATGGGGCGTTCAGACATAAAATCTGGGGCCCTTATGGTCAGTAAAACAGACATTTTGGGAATTTTTCTCGTACAGTTCCTACGGCGCTAGGATATTTTTCACTAGCCGTCGTGGTGCTGAATTGGCTGCTCCCAATTCTGACCGTTAGGGCGTAGAAGGCTTGAAAAAGGCCTGTGGCCCCTTAGGCTTTATTCTGTCAATTCTTAATGTTAGAATGCAGCTTTAAATACAGGAGACGCAGATGTCAGAGGACACATAGTTCAGTGCACCGCATGGCACCCAGCCGGGCGCCTTGAAGACCCTGGCTGGGCCCAAGGAGCCATGGGGTGCATCTGTTCATGGGACGGAGCCTGTAAGCTTACTGGCCGGCATCCGGCCGGCACCATTATGGGAGCCTTGCATTTTTACTCGACCAATGTTCATCGGGCACCTCCTTGGGGCCGCAGAATATGTGACCACACATGCCGTAGAAATGAAAATCGGAAGAGTCCAGTATGGTCTATAAGATCCAAAGCAAGCTGCCGGGTAGGGAAAAATCATATGGGGTCAGGTGCAAATTTATGACCTAGGCATAAAGAGGGCCAAGAACATATCACTGCAAGTATTCAACCATATAGAGAGCAGTTAGGAGAGGAGGAATCGAGGAGTATAAACATTTGGAACATACAGAACATATAGAAGGCAACAGGGGGTGAATATTCTCGACAATATTTGTTCCCCACCTGTGATAGAAGTGGGAAAGGAAAGTGGGGTCAAAAAACAATGTATCCAATAATCACTAGCCATTGTTGAATGAATATGGAGACGAGGGCATGTAATACAATCTGTGCTCCTAACGTTGCCCACTTGCGACAGAAATATAGGAGGAATACGTATTTGTATTCCTCTACTATTAATGGAAAGAGGGTAGGAATACATCACACAATTTGTATTCCTCCACTATGTGGAAAGAGCAGCCAAGGAATGAATCACACAATTTCATTCCTCCACTACTGTTGTTGGACAGGGCAAAAGAATATATCATATAACCTTTTTCCACTATAATAATGGAAAGAGGAGAACGTCACAAAAACTTTATTAGCTCACTGCTGATGGAGCCTTAGAGCCTATCACAATCTTTATTCCACCACTGTGAACAGAGCAGAGGAACACATCAAACAATTTTTATTCCTCCAGTGTTGCTAAAAGAGCAGAGGAACGCATCACACAATTTTTATTCCTCCAATGTTGCTGAAAGAGCAGAGGAACGCATCACACAATTTGTATTCCTCCAATGTTGCTGAAAGAGCAGAGGAACTCATCACACAATTTTTATTTCTCCAATGTTGCTGAAAGAGCAGAGGAATGCATCACATAATTTTCATTCCTCCAATGTTGCTGAAAGAGCAGAGGAACGCATCACACAATTTTCATCCCTCTGCTGTTGATGGTTAAGATGGGAGAAGCGCATCATACAATTTTTATTTCTCCATTGTTGGGGGAAAGAACAGACGAATGCACCACAAAATCTTAAATCCCCCACTGTTGATGCAAAGAGGCCAAGAATGCATCATACAATTTTTTTTTATCTTTACCCTGCTGATGGAAAGATAGGAGGAACTTATCACACAAACTTTATTATTATTATACAATTTTATTTGTATTCCTCCTCCATAGATGAAAAGAGCAAGGAACGCATCACACAATCTTTATTCCCCACTTTTGACATGAAGAGCATCGGAACGCACCACAAAATTTTCCTTTCTCCACTGTTAATGCAAAGAGAGAAGGAATCCAAGCATACAATTTTTATTTCTCCATTGTTGAAGAAAGAGCAGATCAAGGAATGCATCACACAATCTATATTTAGGAAAAGGGGAGGAACGCACCACAACATTTTACTTCCTCAACCGTTGATAGAAAGAGGGCAGGAATATATCACACAATTTTTATTTCTCCTTTGTTGGTGAAAAGAGTAGACGAACGCATCATACAATTTTTATTCACCCATTTTTTTATGTGAAGGGGGAAGGAATGCATCACATAATCTTTATTCCGTCTCTGCTCAAAGAGTGGAGGAACATACAACACAATCTTTATTCCCCCACTGTGAACAGGGCAGAGAAACACATCATACAATTTTTATAACTCCTTTGTGGCTGAAAAAGCAGAGGAATGTATCACACAATTTGAATTTTCATTCCTCACGTGTTGCGAACGAGCAGAGGAACGCATCTCACAATCTTTATTCTCCCATTTTTTGTTGGAAGGGGGGAAGAATGCATCACATAATCTTTATTCTTTCTCTGCTCAAAGAGTGGAGAAACATACAACACAATCTTTATTCCCCCACTGTGAACAGGGTAGAGGAACATATCAAACAATTTATATTCCTCCAATGTTGCTGAAAGAGCACGGGAACGCATCACACAAATTTTATTCCTCCAATGTTGCTAATAAAGCAGAGGAACGCATCACACAATTTTCATTCCTCCAATGTTGCTAATAGAGCAGAGGAATGCATCACATAATTTTCATTCCTCCAATGTTGCGGAAAGAGCAGAGGAATATATCACACAACTTTTATTTCTCCAATGTTAATGGAAAGACTAACGCTTCATCCAATTTTTATTCCTCCAATGTTGCTGAAAGAGCAGAGGAACGCATCACACAAATTATATTCCTCCAATGTTGCTAATAGAGCAGAGGAACGCATCACACAATTTTCATCCCTCTGCTGTTGATGGTTAAGATGGGAGAAGCGCATCATACAATTTTTATTTCTCCATTGTTGGGGGAAAGAACAGACCGAATGCACCACAAAATCTTAAATCCCCCACTGTTGATGCAAAGAGGCCAAGAATGCATCATACAATTTTTTGTTATCTTTACCCTGTTGATGGAAAGATAGGAGGAACTTATCACACAAACTTTAGTATTATTATACAATTTTATTTGTATTCCTCCTCCATAGATGAAAAGAGCAAGGAACGCATCACACAATCTTTATTCCCCACTTTTGACATGAAGAGCATCGGAACGCACCACAAAATTTTCCTTTCTCCACTGTTAATGCAAAGAGAGAAGGAATCCAAGCATACAATTTTTATTTCTCCATTGTTGAAGAAAGAGCAGATCAAGGAATGCATCACACAATCTATATTTAGGAAAAGGGGAGGAACGCACCACAACATTTTACTTCCTCAACCGTTGATAGAAAGAGGGCAGGAATATATCACACAATTTTTGTTTCTCCTTTGTTGGTGAAAAGAGTAGACAAACGCATCATACATTTTTTATTCACCCATTTTTTTATATAAAGGGGGAAGGAATGCATCACATAATCTTTATTCCGTCTCTGCTCAAAGAGTGGAGGAACATACAACACAATCTTTATTCCCCCACTGTGAACAGGGCAGAGAAACACATCATACAATTTTTATAACTCCTTTGTGGCTGAAAAAGCAGAGGAATGTATCACACAATTTGAATTTTCATTCCTCACGTGTTGCGAACGAGCAGAGGAACGCATCTCACAATCTTTATTCTCCCATTTTTTGTTGGAAGGGGGGAAGAATGCATCACATAATCTTTATTCTTTCTCTGCTCAAAGAGTGGAGAAACATACAACACAATCTTTATTCCCCCACTGTGAACAGGGTAGAGGAACTCATCAAACAATTTGTATTCCTCCAATGTTGCTGAAAGAGAACGCATCACACAATTTTTATTCCTCCAATGTTGCGGAAAGAGCAGAGGAATATATCACACAACTTTTATTTCTCCAATGTTAATGGAAAGACTAACGCTTCATCCAATTTTTATTCCTCCAATGTTGCTGAAAGAGCAGAGGAACGCATCATGATTTTTTTTTTATTCCTCCAATATTGCTGAAAGAGCAGAGGAATGCATCACACAATTCTCGTTCCTCCAATGTTGCTGAAAGAGCAGAGGAACGCATCACACAAATTGTATTCCTCCAATGTTGCTAATAGAGCAGAGGAACGCATCACACAAATTGTATTCCTCCAATGTTGCTAATAGAGCAGAGGAACGCATCACACAATTTTCATTCTCCCATTTTTTGTTGGAAGGGGGGAAGAATGCATCACATAATCTTTATTCTTTCTCTGCTCAAAGAGTGGAGAAACATACAACACAATCTTTATTCCCCCACTGTGAACAGGGTAGAGGAACACATCAAACAATTTGTATTCCTCCAATGTTGCTGAAAGAGAACGCATCACACAATTTTTATTCCTCCAATATTGCTGAAAGAGCAGAGGAATGCATCACATAATTTTCATTCCTCCAATGTTGCTAATTATAGAGCAGAGGAATGCATCACATAATTTTTATTCCTCCAATATTGCTGAAAGAGCAGAGGAACGCATCACACAAATTGTATTCCTCCAATGTTGCTAATAGAGCAGAGGAACGCATCACACAATTTTCATTCCTCTAATGTTGCTGAAAGAGAACGCATCACACAATTTGTATTCCTCCAATGTTGCGGAAAGAGCAGAGGAATATATCACACAACTTTTATTTCTCCAATGTTAATGGAAAGACTAATTAAGCTTTATCCAATTTTTATTCCTCCAATGTTGCTGAAAGAGCAGAGGAACGCATCATGATTTTTTTTTTATTCCTCCAATATTGCTGAAAGAGCAGAGGAACGCATCACACAATTTGTATTCCTCCAATGTTGCTAATAGAGCAGAGGAACGCATCACACAATTCTCATTCCTCTGCTGTTGATGGTTAAGATGGGAGAAGCGCATCATACAATTTTTATTTCTCCATTGTTGGTGGAAACTGGAAAGAACAGATGAATGCACCACAAAATCTTAAATCCCCCACTGTTGATGCAAAGAGGCCAAGAATGCATCATATAATTTTTTTTTATCTTTACCCTGTTGATGGAAAGATAGGTGGAACTTACTATTTGTATTCCTCCTCCATAGATGAAAAGAGAAGGAACACATCACACAATCTTTATTCCCTACTTTTGATGTGAAGAGCATCGGAACGCACCACAACATTTTACTTCCTCAACCTTTGATAGAAAGAGGGCAGGAATATATCACACAATTGTTATTTCTCCTTTGTTGGTGAAAAGAGTAGACGAACGCATCATACATTTTTTATTCACCCATTTTTTTATGTAAAGGGGGAAGGAATGCATCACATAATCTTTATTCTGTCTCTGCTCAAAGAGTGGAGGAACATACAACACAATCTTTATTCCCCCACTGTGAACAGGGCAGAGAAACACATCATACAATTTTTATAACTCCTTTGTGGCTGAAAAAGCAGAGGAATGTATCACACAATTTGAATTTTCATTCCTCACGTGTTGCGAACGAGCAGAGGAACGCATCTCACAATCTTTATTCTCCCATTTTTTGTTGGAAGGGGGGAAGAATGCATCACATAATCTTTATTCTTTCTCTGCTCAAAGAGTGGAGAAACATACAACACAATCTTTATTCCCCCACTGTGAACAGGGTAGAGGAACTCATCAAACAATTTGTATTCCTCCAATGTTGCTGAAAGAGAACGCATCACACAATTTTTATTCCTCCAATGTTGCGGAAAGAGCAGAGGAATATATCACACAACTTTTATTTCTCCAATGTTAATGGAAAGACTAACGCTTCATCCAATTTTTATTCCTCCAATGTTGCTGAAAGAGCAGAGGAACGCATCATGATTTTTTTTTTATTCCTCCAATATTGCTGAAAGAGCAGAGGAATGCATCACACAATTCTCGTTCCTCCAATGTTGCTGAAAGAGCAGAGGAACGCATCACACAAATTGTATTCCTCCAATGTTGCTAATAGAGCAGAGGAACGCATCACACAAATTGTATTCCTCCAATGTTGCTAATAGAGCAGAGGAACGCATCACACAATTTTCATTCTCCCATTTTTTGTTGGAAGGGGGGAAGAATGCATCACATAATCTTTATTCTTTCTCTGCTCAAAGAGTGGAGAAACATACAACACAATCTTTATTCCCCCACTGTGAACAGGGTAGAGGAACACATCAAACAATTTGTATTCCTCCAATGTTGCTGAAAGAGAACGCATCACACAATTTTTATTCCTCCAATATTGCTGAAAGAGCAGAGGAACGCATCACACAAATTGTATTCCTCCAATGTTGCTAATAGAGCAGAGGAACGCATCACACAATTTTCATTCCTCTAATGTTGCTGAAAGAGAACGCATCACACAATTTGTATTCCTCCAATGTTGCGGAAAGAGCAGAGGAATATATCACACAACTTTTATTTCTCCAATGTTAATGGAAAGACTAAAGCTTCATCCAATTTTTATTCCTCCAATGTTGCTGAAAGAGCAGAGGAACGCATCATGATTTTTTTTTTATTCCTCCAATATTGCTGAAAGAGCAGAGGAACGCATCACACAATTTGTATTCCTCCAATGTTGCTAATAGAGCAGAGGAACGCATCACACAATTCTCATTCCTCTGCTGTTGATGGTTAAGATGGGAGAAGCGCATCATACAATTTGTATTTCTCCATTGTTGGTGGAAACTGGAAAGAACAGATGAATGCACCACAAAATCTTAAATCCCCCACTGTTGATGCAAAGAGGCCAAGAATGCATCATATAATTTCTTTTTATCTTTACCCTGTTGATGGAAAGATAGGTGGAACTTATTATTTGTATTCCTCCTCCATAGATGAAAAGAGAAGGAACACATCACACAATCTTTATTCCCTACTTTTGATGTGAAGAGCATCGGAACGCATCACAAAATTTTCCTTTCTCCACTGTTAATGCAAAGAGAGAAGGAATCCAAGCATACAATTTTTATTTCTCCATTGTTGAAGAAAGAGCAGATCAAGGAATGCATCACACAATCTATATTTAGGAAGAGGGGAGGAACGCACCACAACATTTTACTTCCTTAACCCTTGATAGAAAGAGGGCAGGAATATATCACACAATTTTTATATCTCTGTTGTTGGTGGAAAGAGTAGACGAACGCATCATACAATTTTTATTTCTCCATTTTTTTTTGTGAAGGGGGAAGGAATGCATCACATAATCTTTATTCTGTCTCTACTGAAGGAGTTTAGGAACATACAACACAATCTTTATCCACCCACTCTGAACAGGGCAGAGGAACACATCATACAATTTTCATTCCTTCCCTGTTGGTGAAAAACAGCAGATGAACGCATCACACAATCTTTATTCACCCATTTTTTTTATGTGCAGGGGAAGGAATGCATCACATAATCTTTATTCTGTCTCAGCTGAAAGAGTGGAGGAACATACAACACAATCTTTACTCCCCCACTGTGAACAGGGCAGAGGAACACATCAAACAATTTTTATTCCTCCAATGTTGCTGAAAGAGCAGAGGAACACACCATGATTTTTTTTTATTCCTCCAATATTGCTGAAAGAGCAGAGGAATGCATCACACAATTCTCATTCCTCCAATGTTGCTGAAAGAGCAGAGGAACGCATCACACAATTTGTATTCCTCCAATGTTGTTGAAAGAGCAGAGGAATGCATCACACAATTCTCATTCCTCCACTGTTGCTGATAGAGCAGAGGAACGCATCACACAATTTGTATTCCTCCAATATTGCTAATAGAGCAGAGGAACGCATCACACAGTTCTCATTCCTCTGCTGTTGATGGTTAAGATGGGAGAATCGCATCATACAATTTTTATTTCTCCATTGTTGGTGGGAGACGAACGCATCACACAATCTTAAATCCCAAACTGTTAATGGAAAAAACAAAAAGAATGCATCAAACAATTTTTATTCCCCTACTGTTGATGCAAAGAGGCCAAGAATGCATCATACATTTTTTTTTTACATCTTTACTCTGTTGATGGAAAGATAGGAGAAACATATCACACAAACTTTATTATTATTATACAATTTTATTTGTATTCATCCTTCATAGATGAAACAAGCAAAGAACTCATCACACAATCTTTATTCCCCACTTTTGATGTGAAGAGCAGAGGAACGCATCACAACATTTTCCTGTCTCCACTGTTCATGCAAAGAGAGGAGGAATCCATGCATACAATTTTTATTTCTCAATTGTTGCGGAAATAGCAATCTCCACTTTTGAAGGGAAAAGGCTAGGGGATGGACACATCACAACATTTTCTTCCACTCCGCGGTGTTGAATGAAAGCAGGGAAGAACGCATCATACAGTTTTCATTCCGCTACTGATGAAGGAGTGGAGGAGCATATGAAACAAATTATATTACTTCACTGTTGATTGAAAGAGCACGGGAATGTATTACAATCTTTATTCCTCCATTGTTGCATGAAGAGCAGAAGAACGCATCACACAATCTTTAGTACGTCCAACATTTGTTAAGGGAAAAAGGGTGGAACGCATCATAATAATGATGGGAAGAGGGGAGGAACACATTACAATTTTCCCCCCCGCTCCGAAGTTGATTGAAAGAGGGGAGGAACGCATCACACAATTTATTATTCCTCCGCTGTTGATGGAAAGAGAGGAGGAACGCATCATACAATTTTCCTCCCTCCACTGTTGGCGGAAAGAGCAGACTAATATATCTCAATCTTTTTTCCCCCATTTTTTATGTGAAGGGGGATCACATCACAAAATCTTTATTCTTTCTCTGCTGAAAGAGTGGAGGAACATACAACACAATGTTTATTCCCCAACTGTTAACAGGGCAGAGGAACACATCATACATTTTGTATTCCTCCATTGTTGACAGAAAGAGCAGAGGAACGCATTGTACAACTTATATTCCCATTCTCTTGATGGAAAGAGTAGTAATGCATCATATAATCTTTATTCCCTCACCGATGATGTAAAGAGCAGAGTAACACATCACAAATTTGTTGTTCCTCCATTGTTAGTGGAAAGAGCAGAGGAAGGCATCGTACAATCATTATTCTTTCCCTGTAGATGGAAAGAGAGCATATTACACAAAATAGTACAGGGAGAGGAGGAATGCATCACACAATCTTTATTTCCCCACTGTTGACACACACACAGAGAGAGAGAGAGAGAGATAGAGGAGGAATGCCTCACACAATTTTTTTCTTTAACATATTCCTCCATTGTTGATGCATGGATATGCCACTGTGTACATTTGAGACTCATTGATTATTTATAACCCTCAAACTAATTTGCGATCATGCAGGTAAATACGTGCTTGAGAGTCCACGAACACGCTCTCTTCTAGGTGATCGATCTTTTACTGCCTCTGCATCAAGATTGCAGAATGGTCCTCCCAAATTCTTTGATCTTGTCACCAGTTATTCACTTTTAGAACACAACTAAAGACATACCTATTTCGGATTGCTTACAATTATAGTCACTGCTTTTTTGTCTTTCCCAGTTAGAATCATGAACAGACATTTTTGGTAGTTTTTCAGTCTCATCAGTGCCTTTGATTAGGCAACTAGATATTGGCGCTTTATAAATTCCTGGATTAGATTGATGCAAAGAGGGGAGAAAGGCACCACACAATCTTTAGTCCCCCACTGTTAATGGAAATAGTGGAAGAAGCATCACACAATCCGGGATGAAGGGGAACAAATCATTGCAAAGACAGGTATACATTTTCTTGTCACCATACAATTTCACAGATTATAAGAATAATAATGATAACAACGAATGAAGAAATTGAGGAAGGATTAACGTAATGACATTACAAGGATTCACAACAGCAGAGTGAGGAGAGAGAAAACTCTGGTTTTAGGACTGGACTATGCTTGATTCACAACCAAGCTGATGCTTTTTGCAATCAGTCTATTTGGAAAACTCCAATTGTAAACATTGGCAAGAAGGAAACATGAAAATTTTCGTAAAAACTTTTTTCACGGAAGGTGGATGAAAAACAAAACATTGAATCAGTAATCTTTGCTGCCATGGCAATGTATGGGAATGGGCAATGACGAGAAACATAGGGGAGCGATGGCATAGTTGAAAGAGTGAGCAATGGTATTGGAATAATTTTGCTATTCTCCAAGATGTATGAAGGAGAAGGACAATGGATTGCAAAACCCAGCAATTGTTTACGTAATTGCAAGTGGAAGGTTTGGAGTACGTGTACAATGAAGTGTCAATAGGGTAGTAGTAGGGTGATCCTCAGTTCAAAACAAAGTTAATGCACTGAAGCCCTTTCGAAAGGTTCATAACCATGCAATATTTCTTTGGTGGAAGAAGAACATACATGTTTGTATATGTAACATTGCATATCACCGCGATTGTATCGGTGGTGGATGGGAAAAGAACCTTGCAGGGATAAGAGGAGATGAGTTGGTTACATAAATGTAAGGCCTAAGAGGAGGAGGAGGAGGAGGCTCTGGAAGGCCTCGGAGGAGGAGGAGGAGACTCTGTAAGGCCTCGGAGGAGGAGGAGGAGACTCTGTAAGGCCTCGAAGGAGGAGGAGGCTCTGGAAGGCCTCGGAGGAGGAGGAGGCTCTGTAAGGCCTCGGAGGAGGAGGAGACTCTGTAAGGCCTCGAAGGAGGAGGAGGCTCTGTAAGGCCTCGGAGGAGGAGGGGGAGGCTCTGGAAGGCCTCGGAGGAGGAGGAGGCTCTGTAAGGCCTCAGAGGAGGAGGAGGCTCTGTAAGGCCTCGGAGGAGGAGGAGGAGACTCTGTAAGGCCTCGGAGGAGGAGGAGGAGGAGGAGGAGGCTCTGTAAGGCCTCGGAGGAGGAGGAGGAGACTCTGTAAGGCCTCGGAGGAGGAGGAGGCTCTGTAAGGCCTCGGAGGAGGAGGAGACTCTGCAAGGCCTCCGAGGAGGAGGAGTCTCTGGAAGGCCTCGAAAAAGGAGGAAGAGGCTCCGTTAGGCCTCGGAGGAGGAGGAGGCTCCGGAAGGCCTCGGAGGAGGAGGAGGCTCCGGAAGGCCTCGGAGGAGGAGGAGGCTCCGGAAGGCCTCGGAGGAGGAGGAGGCTCCGGAAGACCTGGGAGGAGGAGGAGGCTCCGGAAGGCCTGGGAGGACGAGGAGGAGGCTCCGGAAGGCCTCGGAAGTGGAGGAGGAAGCTCCGGAAGGCCTCGGAGGAGGCTCCGGAAGGCCTAGGAGGAGGCGGAGAAGGAGGCAGAGGAAGGCCTCGGAGGAGGCGGAGGAGGCTTCGGATGGCCTCGGAGGAGGAGGAGGCTCCGGAAGGCCGAGGAGGAGGAGGAGGAGGCTTCGGAGGAGGAGAAGGCTCCGAAAGACCTGGGAAGAGGAGGAGGCTCCGGAAGGCCTGGGAGGACAAGGAGGAGGCTCCGGAAGGCCTCGGAAGTGGAGGAGGAAGCTCCGGAAGGCCTCAGAGGAGGCGGAGAAGGAGGCGGAGGAGGCTTCAGATGGCCTCGGGGGAGGAGGAGGCTCCGGAAGGCCGAGGAGGAGGAGGAGGAGTCTCCAGAAGGCAGAGGAGGAGGAGGAGGAGTCTCCGGAAGGCCGAGGAGGAGGAGGACTCTCCGCAAGGCCGAGGAGGAGGAGGAGGAGGAGTCTCCGGAAGGCCGAGGAGGAGTAGGAGGAGTCTTCGGAAGGCCGAGGAGGAGGAAGGCCGAGGAGGAGGAGGAGGAGTCTCCGGAAGGCCGAGGAGGAGGAGGACTCTCCGGAAGGCCGAGGAGGAGGAGGAGTCTCCGGAAGGCCGAGGAGGAGGAGGAGGAGGAGTCTCCGGAAGGCCGAGGAGGAGGAGGAGGAGTCTCCGGAAGGCCGAGGTGGAGGAGGAATCTCCGCAAGGCCGAGGAGGAGGAGGAGGAGTCTCCGGAAGGCCGAGGAGGAGGAGGAGTCTCCGGAAGGCCGAGGAGGAGGAGGAGTCTCCGGAAGGCCGAGGAGGAGGAGAACTCTCCGGAAGGCCGAGGAGGAGGAGGACTCTCCGCAAGGCCGAGGAGGAGGAGGAGGAGGAGTCTCCGGAAGGCCGAGGAGGAGGAGGAGGAGTCTTCGGAAGGCCGGGGAGGAGGAGGAGTACTCTCTGGAAGGCCGAGGAGGAGGAGGAGTCTCCGGAAGGCCGAGGAGGAGGACTCTCCGGAAGGCCGAGGAGGAGGAGGACTCTGCGGAAGGCCAAGGAGGAGGAGGAGGAGTCTCCGGAAGGCCGAGGAGGAGGAGTCTCCGGAAGGCCGAGGAGGAGGAGGAGGAGTCTCCGGAAGGCCGAGGAGGAGGAGGAGGAATCTCCGCAAGGCCGAGGAGGAGGAGAGGAGTCTCCGCAAGGCCGAGGAGGAGAAGGACTCTCCGCAAGGCCGATGAGGAGGAGGAGGAGTCTCCGCAAGGCCGAGGAGGAGGAGTCTCCGGAAGGCCGAGGAGAAGGAGGAGGCTCCGGAAGGCCTCTATGGAGGAAGAGGCTTTGTAATGCTGTTGTTTATAAAATAGTTTGTTTTTTTTTCAAATAGAGGAGATTGAAAAATGGCTATTGTAATCTTGAGGGAGGGGTGTAACAAATGATGAAGTTGGAAAGATGGGGTTCCTATCAAGAGGCTAAGATGACACACATCTCTCATACTGGTAGTTAGATTGCACTTACCCATCTGTTCCTAATGTTCTGTCCCCCAGGAATGCCTCTCCCATAAGAGTGATCCATGATCCAATGATGCAGTCAGAAGTCTCTGCTTGAATCCATCAACATCTCTCCTGAATCCTGCTTGACATCTAAACTGATCAGACTCAAACAACAAGTTAGACACTGAATAGATGATGCAGGTTTCAAAGAGCCAACTAGGATGGACAGTCATCTTTCATTAGCATTTAATTGCCATCAATGCACCATTTTCTCTTTCCCTAAAATAACCAAAATGTTTCCATACCCCTGTGTAACACCCAAAACCCCCTGTTACCCCCATGTTACCCCTGCTACCCCCATGTTACCCCCAATACCATTTTTACCCCCCAATACCACATGTTACCCCCAATACCCCTGTTTTACCTCAATACCCCAATATCCCTAGCCCTCAATCCCCCTGTTACCCCCATGTTACTCCTATGTTACAACCAATCCCCATGTTATCCCCAATGCCCCTGTTACCCCGATGTTACCCCAATCCCCCTGTTACCCCCATGTTACCCCAATCCCCCTGTTACCCCCATGTTACCCCAATCCCCCTGTTACCCCCATGTTACCCCAATCCCCTTGTTACCCCCATGTTACCCAAATACCCCCTGTTACCCCCCACGTTACCCCATGTCACCCCCTTGTTACCCCAGTCCCCTTGTTACCCCCTTCCATAACACAAACCCATCACATGTTTGACAAGTCTGATCACTAAAACCTTGGGAGAATTGTGTTTGGATATATACAAATTACTTTAATGCTATGTCTGAGAAAATGTATCACTACTGTATGTTTTTAGTACTTGTATGGTTGGGAATATCTACTATTTGAAGAAAAAGATTAGCATATATAAGAGAGAAAAGATGAAAGGATGGATGGAAATGACCTAGATGGAAATGAAAATATATTATAAACAGAAATCAGACCCGACCCAGCCCCCCCCCCCCCAAAAAAAAATAGACAAACATGATCTTCTAAATGAATACCTCCAAGAAGGGCACATTGATCTATTTCTAACTCTAGTGACTATTGTTCCAATTAAGTTTCAAATTTTTGTTGATAAAAAAGATATATGTATATCAATTATAGCACTTTCTGTAGATATAATAGCAAAACACAATCACTATTATTGTGCACTACACAATGTATGCACCATCTCTGCTCCCTTGGGAGTGTTTGATATGCATGACAGAAAGGAGCTCCATGTATGTTAAAGAGCTAGTGCTATTAAAATATTCCATCTTATGATTATTATCATCATTGCTGTTTATGAGGAGGCGCGATAGCTCTGTTGGGCCGAGCAGTGCATGGTCTTGTAATCTGGTGACCCGGGTTCAAAATCAAGTCGATGCGCTAAAGTGCCCTCTGGTATTGGTAAGGCATTAACCCTCATTACCAGGTCCCTCGGAGTGGACCTAAAGCCGTCAGTCCTCTGGTTGCTTACTAACAAGCATTTATGCTTCCTAATTAGCAGTCGGGTAAAATAACCACCACTAAACTAAATTATGCACACACTGGTGATCGAGGGGTAATCAAAACATTACATTTGGTGTAGTCAACATATAGCTGGCTACTACTTGGCATGGGTGAAATTACCTCATGCCAGTTGCATGCTATACAGCCAAATTTGGGAGTACTGTAATGTCAATGACCATTCCTTATTCTTTTTTGCAAGTCAAACTTGATTGGGGTAAAACACTTAATCTATGTAGCTTTGCAGGAAGGTGTTTCTGGCATGCAGGCATGCGGCCATGTTTGCTTTGAACAGGCAACCTCATCCAAATTGATGAAGCATTCTATATAGCATCTTTGAAACCTCAGAAAGATGCTCATAATCATCACCTCTCAAATTCCAGAAAGCTTTTTCCTGAAACAAGATGGGACCTAGCTCTTAATCAACATCATTTGGATATTAAGATCTGATTCTTAATCAGCAAAGTAAACGTTAACCTCAATTTAGGGTTCTGCCCTGCCAGTCATAAGATTGTCTAGTCATACAGATGAAAGGTTACAGGGTACGCTGGTCCTAACTGTCAGTATTCATAAAAATGTGTTAAGAATTCAAATAATTTATCCTTGAAACTAATCAGAAAAAATATGTCTTGTCCTTCCAGAGAACATCAAGGAATTTTCCCACAAAAATCAGCAAAGTCTGAATGATAAAAAAACCTGAGAATATTCCTGAGTGAAATAGCTGTTAGTTAAGAACATGGGAGTACATATGTGAATAAGAGGTCAACTAATCTCTCAGACAATGCATAATTGCACTGTCTTCTAAAACTCCTGTTTTACTTCAGAGACTAGACAAAGACAAGAAAGTTTTGTTTTTGCAAAAACAGTAGGAGCTGTAAAAATGCTGACCTAGATGACAATGACGGTCGATGTACGTATCATACATAATATTCATCACAACGAAGTTGGAATGATGTGGCAGGAGAGTCAGTCACATTGATGTGATTAAAAAATGATGAGAAGGAATTAATGTGCTTCTAATAGCTCCCATTTATTATTATTATTATCATTAAGTATTTTGCGTCACCTGTGCCTGGAAGGCGAAAAGCGAACTGAATCACTGTAACCCTCGGATCTCTCCTCCCAGTATAACTGATTGGGGGTGTGCAGGTGGACCACTACACCAGGGTTTTCCCCTACTCTTTTACGAATAGTGCAGTGGGTTCTTAACGTGCAAAGGTGGTGATTCTCCTCTACACAGAGGCTCCATTTAACGTCCTATCTGAGGGACACAATGTTTTCCACTTAACACAGCAACAACGGGAGGGGCACGTTAACACACAATGCAGGCTTCAGTCATCCGCCTGGGTTGGATTTGAACCCAAGATCTTTGGTTCCACAGGCAGACACTTTACCGACTGAGCCAACTCGCCTCCTTGGGGGAACATATCAAGCATATATGACCCATCCTATTTTGAAGCTTTTGTCAGAATAGCATATATATTTCAGTCAAGCATTATGAACAATTTGAAATTAAAATTCAAAAAATTGCAATGTGGATGCTTTTGATAGAGGAAGAACAAGTGGGAGTTCTATCCATTATATGCCATTTCTGTTGGCATAAATCATTGCAATAGAAAAGGCAGTGGTTTCAGACTGGTCTCCTAGCATACATGCATTACAGATTGTTGGTATCAATGACCACTAAACATCATGTACAACAATGTCCTTTGGCAAGACATTGATCTACATTTGCCGCACTCAGCCCATGTGTTGTAAATGGGTACCTGGAAGGAATTAATTCCTTGAAATGCTAGAGCGTCGTAATGGCAGCTAAAGCCAGGGTAATAATCTCCCTCTGTGCCTCAGAATAGTTTTACTAGATTGATGGCGCATAACAAATGCTGTAGTATTATTATACCAGCTCAGGGTAAACTGAAAGTTCAGACATGACGTCAGACGTGATTTACAAGGTGCAACTAAATGACAGCCATACTTCTGATATGATTCTGATATACTCCATCATCGCTTGGCATCAAATACTCAAGCATGAATTGCCCTGAACTGATGAGGTAGCCAAGATTACCATGACAACTGGTACCAATAATAATGATAATTCTTGATAAAGATTTATACATGTATATCAATACATTCAAATTCATCATCCCTCTTTCACCAAGAGTAAAAAAAATGACGGTGAACTCTTCTAAGATGTTCTACATGTATGTTACATCTTATAAAGGAGGTGTGGTAAAACTTGGAGGATAGCTGATGATGAAAATGCTGCATCTTTGTGCAAACCAGACTGCATAAAGCAATTGCTTTAATGTCAATCTGGGCTACAGTTCCCATCGCCCCAGGGATCGGAGGTAAAACTGAGGGCCAGTACACGAAGGAGCCTTTCTCATGAATTTGTCCATGACTTTGTCCATGACTCTCTGCATTTTTAATCAAGGGTACACATGTAATGCCCTCTATGATTTGGATTCCTTCCACATCGTGACTTAGACACTCTGAAACCAATTAAAAATCCTCTGTGGAATGGAGGAACCAGTAGGGAATTTGGATCAATCTGCCCTTGTTTGGGATATTTATTTTGATCATGGACTTTATTATCATTTTATCCCATTTTGCTTCTTTTCTTAGGTTTAGTTTCTGCCTATATACAAATTGCATTGTTAGAATATAAAATGTTGAATACAAATTATATCAAGAAATGTAGGAATGAAATGTAGAAATGAAATGTAGGAATGACATGACATGAAATGAAATGGTCTGACCTTTGTCATTATAACTAGTCTGGAAAATAGGTAAGAACTTCAACCCCCTCCTATCTTACCCATCATGTTTTACTAATCCTGCTAAACTGTGTCCAATGTGTAATCTATATATTCTAAATATTTCTTATAATTTTGTTCAATTGATAGAGAAAATGTGATCCCATTAAACCCTCCTGTTTTAACTCTCTTCCAATCGTGTCTAATGTGTAATATATAAATCCCAAATAATTTTCATTTTTTTGTACCACTGATAGAGAAAATGTCATTGCATTTGCAGGCATTAATGCTACATAAAAGTATGACTTCCTTACCTCCCGTTGACTCTAAGAACCTGCTTATCATCTACCCAGTGCCAACCTGTTGCGTGAATCATCACAGTTCAGGTGTCAGGTAGGACCCAGAAGAGTAGTTGGTGACTTCAAACACAGACTTCTTTCTGCATCATCATCACATGGATCACACTATGGAAGAGACAACCTTGGAGGAGCAGAAACATGAGGAAGAGATGGGTTTGTGCAATCCTTCTACCAGCAAAGACATGTGTGACCCCTTGGTCTCTAGATAGGATAGGGGTGAGAGAGGGAACGAGAAGGGATGAAGGGGGGTCTGGTATGGGAGGAGCAGGAGAGTGTGGTTAGGGAGAGGTTATGGGAGGAATATAAGAATCATGTTCTTGTAAAGGCACTATATAAATACCAATATATATGTATGTACAGGTGTATGTATGAATGTATGTATTCATTATAAAGAAAAGAAAAGTTATGGGAGGAATATAAGAATCATGTTCTTGTAAAGGCACTATATAAATACCAATATATATGTATGTACAGGTGTATGTATGAATGTATGTATTCATTATAAAGAAAAGAAAAGTTATGCGAGGAATATAAGAATCATGTTCTTGTAAAGGCACTATATAAATACCAATATGTATGTATGTACAGGTGTATGTATGAATGTATGTATTCATTATAAAGAAAAGAAAAGGGCCCATTGGGTAGCCAATAATGGCTGCACTTGTGAATCCACATGTATTATGCAAAAGGGGAAAAAGAATTTAAAGCATGAGGCTCTCTAGAAAAAAAATTAAAGTATAGTCACTTTGCCCATATTCATTTCACCAAAAAAGTGTAAAACGATACGTTTCTAATGATTAAAGTTAAACAAATCATGGGATATAAAAATTAAGTTTCCATTACAATGTGTGAGTCAGTTAAAGTAACACAAAAAAAAAGTTAAACAAAACCCAGCAGTAGACATGTCCATGCTTTATCCCATCACTGTAAGCTCCCATTTTTTTTACATTTCTTTTATTTTGATATTTTTTTGTATTTTCTGTTAATATCCCACAATGTATAATAATAATAAATCAGTGAAAGGCTATCCATGGTGTTTCCCACAGATAGGGCCAGTATTCCATCACAACGTTTATTGAAATGAGGTCTTGCACATATACTTTTTTTTTATAAAGACAACATTTCAATAAATACTCATTCAGTCATCACAAAAAGGATGTGAAAAAATGATATATACATACAATATATACTGTTAAACAAATGATGGGAACAGTTAACATTGCAAGAGAAAAAAAATGTGTGAGTGTATATAATGATTAATGAAGTATAACAAGCAAAAAGTGGACTATAGGATATTGGAAAATATTTTTTTTTTAACCTAATGTACACTTTGCTCAATATGAAAAAGTTCTCTCTTCAATAAAAAAGAGATACACTGTACATAAACGTGCACCATGTAGTATCAGAGATGCATATATATAAATATGCATGTATATGGAATACTGGCCCCTAAGAAAACACTTGACCCATGCCAAGTTATACAAAAAAAAATCATAACAGTGAATATGAAGGAGGCTAGAGCACGGTCCGGAGGCTACGGCAAAGAGGTCATAGTAAAAGAACTAAAAAAATCTGTGGGAAACACCATGGATAAACAACATTATCAAATAGAATGAAACGTAAGCTTACATAAAAATGATGAATGCTGAGATGAAGTAGTTCTATGTTGATGGTGGTGATGTTGGTGATGGCGACTATGATGACTGGATATGTAGATGTCTGTGTAGATGGCGAAGATGTCTGTGTAGATGGCGAAGATGTCTGTGTAGATGGCGAAGATGTCTGTGTAGATGGCGAAGATGTCTGTAGATGAAGGTGTAGTGGCGAAGAAGAAGACTGGAGATGAAGAGAGGAAAGACTGGAAAAGCTCACGATTCAGACGCTGTGAAAGATAAGACATAATTGGAATCAATTTCAATTCAATACTTTTGACATACTGTACATTTGTGTTGTCTATATAAACAGAAAAAAGGCATAGTAAAGTTATACCAGTAGGTAGATTATATGAGTATTAAATGTAATTTCATGAATCACAACCTTTCTATTACATGTACATGTAGTTCTTATAGAATATTATACAAGCTTTGACCCCAAAACACCCACATTCTCTCAATATCTACATTAAAGATAAAGACTAGTTTAGGTCATGCGATTGCATTGTGAAAGAAACGTTGTGGAATCGATCAGAAAAGGTTGATCATCTAGCATATATGTGTACTGCAAGGTTCTGGAATCATCAAACTGATAAGAAATTTGGCCCAGTCTTCGTAAAGTTACAAGCACTGTACACAGAAAGATGTATATGGGACTACGCACACGTGCACAACACGTGCGTTTATCTCTCACAGTCCAATAGATAAACTAATTTACCAAATATATCAATTAGTAGGCGGTTTCCCGGCAATTTTTTTATTATCATGTATTAGTCAAAACATATTCTTTCACATGATTGGTAATAAAGAGCTTCCATTTCATTTTTTGAAATTGGGGCATTTCCAATACTGGTCTTTACCTTTAACAGAATCCCTGACCCTGTCTAAAAGCTGCATTACAGTGATTTCAAACAGTTGTTAATCAAGCCTTGTAAAATCAAGGATATTGGGCTATTTTAAGAGAAATTGTTCCACATTGGAATTAAAAGAATGAGAGAGCTCGTAAATCTCTTTTCACTTCTACCCCAATTCAGTCTTCTCTCATGTTCCTGAAGCTATCAATAAATTAAATTCAATCATCTTCAGACTATTATCCCTTTTACAATAAAATGACAAGCTGATTGTTTTAGCTGAAGCATGATGGAGAGATTTACTCACGTGACCACCGGATCATATGGCAGCCTGTTGTATGAGATCTGTATAAATAAAAAGAGATATAAGTAACACGTGATATTTGAATCTATATCAAACATATTTATGAAAAGTAAGTGTGCAATCAGTAGCATATGTAGCTAAGGCATCTGGGCATGAACCCCAAAATTGTATGTTGCCCCAGGTGCCCCCCCCCCCCCCATTTGAAATTTTGAAATTTTGTAAGATCGCAATATAACATAATTATCATAATGCGAAGGAAAACTTCAATTCAATTTGATAAATTTTAATTGACAAAAAAACACATTTAATTAAGACATTAAACAGAAAGTAAATATAAAATGGACCGGTCATATACAAAGTAGCTAGCATTTGATCAGATAACAAATAAAGTTTCCAGGTGTTTATTGTAATTATTATTCCATTGTTCTCTGAGTCAATGATGTTGTGTACCATACTATAACAAGAATCAAAGAGCATTGTACCGCTATAATAAGAATCAAAGAGCATTGTACTAGTGCTGTAGTCAAACGTTTAACCGTCCGGTATCCGACCGCCCATGGCGGATTCCGTTTTCAATTGGACGGTTTTGTTTTCCCGTTTTGTTTTTTTTTTTTTTTTTTTTATATATTTTTTTTTTTTTTTTTTAGGTTTCAATTTATGCCCCTCCACCTGGCACTATGCCTGGCAATGTCTCCCAGCTCAGTAATCTGTGTGTTGACTCACCACTCCGAAACTAGAACAACACTCCAATTTGTCTGTCATCTTGGTTTGAAAGTATCTTTGTAATAGATCTCAATATGTAGTTTATAATAATAATTCATCCAATTTTTACACAAGGCGTACCACAAGGTTCTATCCTAGGTCCTCTACTTACTGTTTTTAATTCACATTAATGATCTTACACATTCTTCTAAAAACGACATTGTTACTATTATTTGTGACAAGTTCACAAGCACAAATTGGCGCCTTCCCGCTTTTTCACACGGACCTGGCTTGCTGCCGACAAAAAAAAAAAAAACGCAAGGAAGGACGGTATTGAATAAAATCAACATTTTTCATAAAATTTTGCAAAATGTAAATGTAAATGTAAATATTTATAATTTTCTTAATAAATATTTATCAGTCGTTCCTCAAAATTGTCAATTTCACTTGTCACTTTCTAAATTCTCCTTTTATTTCTACTCATCAAAAATATCAGGGTGGATTTTCCCATTTTATTTCTGTAAGCTTTAATTAGTTTCTGATATTGATGATTGTTCTAAAGAGACTACATGTCAGGCTCCACTGACTGCCTCTACACAGAGACTGAAGTCTGATTGTACTGGTTAGTGAGGGGAGGTTACGCAATGCAGTTTCTGTGTGATTGCCGATATCATTGTGCGCAGTAGCTTCAAGAGAATTACATACTTGTAGGTTACCTGAAATTAATTCCTTATATTTTTATGTTTTACAAATATTTTGGATGTAATTTTATAGAACAGTATTTGAAAATAAGATCTACTTTCTTTCCAATCATTATTTTTTTTCTAAATCAAGCTACATTTAAGTCTAGAAAAACATAAAGCAAACTTGTCACCGGATTCTGGCAAAAAGTGCAGCAAGGTTACCCTTTATGTATGGGGATCAGTTTTATTACACACTTCCGGATAGATCCCCATACCAGACAATCATTTCTGTCCACTTATATTTAGACTATAAATTTTTGTCTCTTTTTGTTCGTTAGCCTCTTATTTGGGTAAGGTCGGCTCCTCTCTTTAATTTTCGGTCTACTTTACATTGATTGAGTTCAGAATTTTCAGATCAAAACAAAATCAACACAGCTATTAATCACACATAGGTGCATTACTATCCTGGCTGTGTAGTAAAAGCTGTGCTTTTGATTCTCAACATTTCAAACACCACTGTACAAAACTCAACTGATTTCACTCAAAATTGGTACTTTAGTGACAATTGATGACATGACTGTGTAGAGTCTATGCAATAATGTGTGGTGTGTATATTTGTGTATAGGTATAATAATACCCGCCTCACAGCAAGCATGCAGTGCTAGAGGTCAATACACATTAGCATCGACTCTCTTAGACTGAAGTACGGCCTATGCCGTACTAGTGGAACAAATGGTTCGGTTCGGCAGAACCGCGATGAATGAGATATGCAACGAGATTTTCACTCTTTACATCCTCATAAATGCACTTTTGCTGCAATATTACAATAGGCTAATAAAACTATAAAAAATAACAAACAAATATGGCTTTGACTTACGATAGCTTGCTCATTTATATCCTAAATTAAAGGTAATACAAAGTTTTGGTATAGGGTCATGAATTTGGTTCAAATGAACATATTAGAAGCATATGCAATCCTACAATATACAGTGATCATTGTCGCGGTCGAAATCAAGTCTAAAATAATAAAATTGTAAATAATAAACTCTTTATGCATTAAATCATGTACAATCAAGGCTTGTGAAAATCACCTGCCAGTTACTGTCGAAAGTTCATCGTAATAGGGCATCTTTTTGCCTTTGCAGTTCAGTAAAACGTAAACTTTCATTCATGGATAGCCTTGGTGAGTCTAGGCTTTATTAATTTTTGTCAATTTTTGAACAATTCAACATATAACTTTGCATCTTGTTGTGGATGAGCAGTGAATTTTAGAGTGTAGACCCACTCATGCTGTTTTCTGTTTTCTGTGTGGATACACAATGTGTGGATACACAGCTCAAGGCAGTATATACTACGTATGACTCGGTCTGTGCTGTAGACTGGATAACCTTGATTTTATTGCTCAGCCATGGCAGGGGGAAGCAAGAATGTCAGATCTGAAGTGATAAAAGCAGCTAATGGCGCTGTGTTTATTGTAGATGAGCTGTTATGTTTTCTGTCAAATAAGATGGACACGATCTCTACTGATGAGATAGTTAGCCTGATAACGTCTTCCTTTAAGTCAGAAGAAATTGAGGAATCCAAAAAGGCCCTGTTTGATGCATGTGGTGATTTTGGTACCCAGAGGAATATTTTGCACAAAGGCCCTACAAAGGACATTAATAATGTTAAAGCAATGATTAAATTGCTTCTCGAATGTGGTGACAAGGCTCCGACTTTCGTTGCAAAGGACCTGAACAGGCTCCCGCCTGTTAGTTTTGACAGCCTCGATGTGTCAGCCTTGCTGGGAAGACTTCAGAAACTAGAGGGTGAAATGACAGCAATGAAGAAATCTGTTATGTGCCAGGCAAAAGTTACTGAGGATATTCAACTAGTTACATCTGAGATGGATTCACGTGTGTCGGCTATCTCTACGGTGCAAGAAGCTTCTAGTTCCACGCCCACCATGTCTACTGTACCAGTACCACAAGAAGTCCGGAGTGAGAATCTTTGGACCCAGGTGGTACGTCGGGGTGGGAAACGTAAGGCCCCTTATATTGAGCCCAACTTTAGCCAGGCCCCAAAACAACCCCAGGAAAGGCCACAGCCCAAAAAGAAGCCGGGTATAGTGGGGACAGCCACTGTAGGGAAAATACAAGCTGTCAAGACTAAGAAGGTCAATGTCTTTGCTACTCGGTTCGACCCTGATCTTGATTCTACCATACTGCAGGAGTACCTAAAAGAAAGGCTGAATGACTCTGTTAAGTGTCGAAAGATAGAAAAGGAGAATGCCCGTTTCTCATCATTCCAGGTTACCGCTTTATGCAATGAAGTCAATGAGTTGTATGCACCTGATATCTGGCCAGATGGTATTTTCGTTAGGAGGTACTATGAGCCTCGGAAGCAGGGTTCTGTGACACTTTTAGAGTCTTCTGGACCTGTGAGCAGGCGTCATTCAATACTCGAAGAGAAGAGCCAGAGAGATCCCTAGCTTGGATTATGCTACCCTTTTTAAATTAAGTTCAATTGTGTTAGTTATAATTGTCGTGGGCTGCGTCTTGGGCAGAGCAGTGCAGAGAAATCTCGTCGTCTTGTCATTGAAAAACTATTTCAGGATGAGGTAGACATCATCTGTCTTCAAGAAACTTGGTTAGCTAAGCAAGATTTAAATGGAATTAACTCTTTACATTCGTTATATCATGGTATTGGTGAATCTACTACAGATCTCAGAAATGGTCTGGTTCGGGGTCGTATACCTGGTGGGGTGGCTATACTCTGGCACACTAGATATGAACACTTAATTAGTGAAGTTAGATTAAATGTTGATTGGGCTGTAGGGATTGAAATTAAAATTGATGATAAGAAATTTGTCATCATTAATATATACACTCCTTATGAGTGTCCTGAAAATGAAAGTGATTATCTTGAGAAAATAGCATTTATTGCGGCGGTTATTTCTGAGTTAGACACTACCAGTGTTTATGTGGTAGGTGATTGGAACGCAGACATATCTGACAATAGTTCCTTATTTGGAAATCATTTGAGACAATATTGTTGTGATAATAATTTTGTGTTATCAAGTCTGCATTATTTACCTGCAGATAGTTACACTTATGTTAGTGAAGCATGGCATACCACGTCATGGTTGGATCATTGTATATGTACAGCAGATGCTAATGCCTCTATAGAGAAGATGGAAATTATGTATAGATTTGCTACAACTGATCATATTCCTATAAATTTATCAATTGATGTTGACAATTTGCCTGGGCAACGTGATTCAGGCATGGCTAACACTGTACATAAAGGCAGGCTAGATTGGACTAAGATTGATATAAATCGTAGGAATAATTATTGCCGTGATACTGATTTATTGCTTGAGGGAATTAATGTACATGCACACGATGCTTTTTTATGTCGAGATTCCAATTGTGTGAACAATGACCATGTTAATTATGTATGTAATACATATGATGATATTGTGAAATGCTTATGTGATGCTAGTGAATCTCTATATCACTGTAAAAACAAGGTTCATAATACTAGGCCTGGCTGGAATGAGCATGTGTCAGAGCTCCACTCTGCTGCTCGTGAGGCTCACCTACTCTGGGTTGAAGCTGGCAAAAACAGACAGGGACGGTTATTTGAGCTAAAAAAGAGGGCCAATGCACGATTCAAGTATGCTCTCCGTTTTATTAAGAATAATGAGAAAGTCATGCGGGCGGACTCTGTTGCTCGTAAATTGCAGGGTAAAAGTTATTATGAATTTTGGAAAGAAATTAAATGTGTTAATAATAGTAAAGCGCCTCTTCCAACTAATATTGAAGGTATCTCTGGTGATGAAAAAATAAGTGAATTGTGGTGTAGCCATTATAAGGATTTGTTTAATTGTGTACAGAGTACGGTACAGGATGTTACTAATGTTGACTTTGATGTAAATATGGTTATCTCTCCTGAGGAGGTTAAAGAAGCTATTAGAAAATTAGATGACAATAAGTCATGTGGTCTTGATACTATAACAGCTGAACATTTAAAGTTTGCAAGTCCGAAACTCATGCCCTTGCTTGCAATGTGCATTTCCGGATTTTTGATTCATGGTATCTTACCAGATAGTATGATTTCCGTTGTTTTGGTGCCGGTCATTAAAAATAAAGCTGGTCGCATTACTAGTAAGGACAACTATAGACCTATAGCATTGGCTAGTGTCCTGTCCAAAGTGCTGGAAAAGATATTGCTTGGTAGGTTAGAGATGTATATTCTTACTAAAGATAACCAGTTCGGTTTTAAAGCCAAACATGGCACTGACATGTGTATATTTGCTCTGAAGGAAATTATTGCAAGTTATCGTAGCAGAAATTCTTCCTTGTTTCTTTGTTTTCTTGATGCTTCCAAAGCTTTTGATCGGGTAAATCATGAAAAGCTGTTTACGAAAATGGCTGATAGAGGTATTCCTAAGTACCTGATTAGGATACTCGTGTTTTGGTATACCCCCCTTACCAAAGAAAACTGCTTAATAAGCCTTCGATAAGCCTTCGCTAAGCCTTCACAAAGCCTTCAAAGACTTCATAAGCCTTCGAAGGCTTGTTTTAGTCTTCGACTGCTTATTAGTTTGCGAGAGCTAAGCCTTCAAAGACTTTCATATAAGCAGTCCAAAAATGTTGACTGCTTATTAAGCAGTCAGTAGAAAATAAGCCTTCAAGATAACCTTCATTTTCCAAATGTGTGCTGCCATCTAGTGGTAGAAGGCGAATAGGCCAACCGGTAATTTTCAAATTCAAATCTTCACTGAGACTCTGAGCTGAGCTGAACGGCGCATATTTCAATCATTACTTTGCAATTTCGCCAGATTTGTCTTCCTGTAAAACCCACAGTATAGGGAATAAGGGGTAGATTATTTACACCAGGAAAGAAGAATTTTGAGAGTATTCTAGAGCAAGAATTTAACAAAATGAGAAAGGATCGAATTTTGTTACCAAGATTACAGTCCCACACAAGCACTCTTGTGTTGGAGAAATACGACCAACTTTGCTTTGCACTGGACTGCTAGCTGCTGGAGCTACTTTAAACATCTTCATTTTGTCCAGAAGGTGAGTAATACAATTACACAATACGAAATTGAGTTTGCTTTCTGTACAGATTAGGAAATTGCATGGTCATTGATTTTGTAAATACTTGTTCACAAATATATTTGAGCAAATTAGCGCAGCTGCAGTTGATGACGGAAGGTTTAGGTAATATAGGCAGTCGAAGGTTTGTACCCAGTGGACAACGCTCGAAGGTTTAGGGGATAAGCAGTCGACAACGAAGGTTTAGGTGATTCAACGACGAAGGTATAAGCAGTCAATGATGAAGGCTTAGCTAATTTGCATATTAACTTGGCTGTGGGAAGGCCTACGGACTGCTTATAAGCCTTCGAAGGCTTAGGAAGGTTTAAACACGACTGCTTATATAGAGCTTCATTATAAGCAGTCGACTGCTTATTTAGAGCTTCATTATAAGCAGTCGACTGCTTATTTAGAGCTTCATTATAAGCAGTCGACTGCTTATTTAGAGCTTCATTATAAGCAGTCGACTGCTTATTTAGAGCTTCATTATAAGCAGTCGAAGCTAATTTGCATATTAACTTGGCTGTGGGAAGGCCTATCGACTGCTTACAAGCCTTCGAAGGCTTGCAGCAATACATTGACATGCATGTTGCAAATGAAGGCTTGCGACTGCTTATATCGACTGCTTGTGACTGCTTATGCGACTGCTTAGCGAAGGCCTTCAGTTCGGTAAGGGCCATCAAACAATGATGGCTAGATGGGGAAGTAGTGTGTCTGAACCATTCCATGTCAGTAATGGAGTTAGACAGGGAGGTATTCTTTCTCCCTTTCTCTTTAACCTGTACATGGATGGTCTATCTGACAATTTGAATGCTTGTAAAAAAGGCTGTGTAGTTGGCAGTATAGTAGTCAATCATTTAATGTATGCAGATGACCTTGTTATTATTAGCCCGTCAACTGCTGGGTTGCAGAGTTTGCTCAAGATTTGTTCTGATTATGGATATGATAATGATGTCAAATATAATGCAAAAAAGAGTCATGTTATGATAATTAGATGTAAGGAACACCGTAGATTGGTATTCCCGGATTTTTATTTATGTGGAGCTAAACTCAATGTATGTACAGAGGTCATGTATCTTGGTCATTTTTTTACTGAGGACCTTTGTGATGATAAAGATATTAGCCGACAGTGTCGTAAATTATATGCTCAAGGTAATATGCTCGTTAGGAAATTTCATATGTGTTCTCCGGACGTGAAGGTGGCATTATTTAGGGCATACTGTACACCTTTGTACACTGCGCATCTGTGGAGTAATTTTAAGAAGAGCAGTTTGCACAGGCTTACTGTGGCCTATAATGATGCCATGAGAATGCTTCTTAGGGTACCTAGATACTTTAGTGCTAGTCAAATGTTTGCTGAGTTAAATGTTCCAGCCTGTTCGGCTGTATTACGAAATCTTATGTATAAGTTCATCCAGAGAGTGGATGTCTCTGAGAATAGTATTTTAAAGATGTTAGTGAACACCTCGTATAGTAGTCTTAGGTACACATCGGGCCTCTGGAAATTTTGGCTTAAAAGCCTGCTTACACCTCGGAATTGATCATATTTTGCATGATGTTACCAAGGATTATCCAGCCTCTTATGGTTGCAGTATAGTCCATAGTCCTTGTTGCTTGTTATAATATCTAGTTATCTATTATTAGTATATTAATTGTTCTAGTTAGTGAGCAGAGATTGTTACAATTAAGTTACAACTTCACTTTGTTATACATATATTTATTTTGATATTGCAGTTACAGGTACAGCATAGACTAGAGTTAGATTGCTATAGGCCTTCTGTTATCAATTCTTACAGATACAGGTTACATGTACATGTTACAGTTACATTGTATATACGTAGTATAGTTTTAGTTTGTTATATTCTTTAGTATTTGTACGATTTGTTGTTATTATACTCATCATGTTCATACTCCGCTATTATCCCTATCTATATGTAACATATGTTTTATGGACCACTGCCTTGTGCAGCTGAGTCTGAAATAAAGTTCTGAATTGAATTGAATTGTATAGCTCCCTCTCAAGGTCAAGATATTAATAAAACTATAAAACGAGGTTTCTTGACCAAAATCGACCGATTAGCTATTCCCGTTTGGAAATTATATATCACAACTACATATTCTGAGATTTTCATAGTCGCAGCTACCATTGTACGGCCGTAGGCGCTATTTGAAATTTATCACAATTTACCGGGAGCATCGGTAAATTTTTATATTTGATTTTTCTCGAAGGCAGAAGTGTTTTAGGGGCTAAATTTTCTAGTGCTTATACATCCACATAGGCATCCAAATACATCAAAATTGTAAAGAATCACTATCCACCCAATTTTAAAAAATTCCCAAAACTTTGTATTACCTTTAATGATTAATCCGAGAAAGTCTTGTAGTCGACATGATTCGTTGTCATCCATCTTTAACGGTTTTAATTAATGAATATTATTTTTTTCTTTTCGAACGTCCAATAGCTACGTACTAGTCAACCCAGTGATATATGAATATTCATAAACCCAATACGAAACGAGTGCTCTTTAGAGACGGAAGCCGTCTATACACATGTCCTTGCTAATGCCACGACCAGTTCTGGTCGTAGCGTTTTGCCCCCAAAATCCCCCAAAATGTCATTTTACCTCATGCATTGATTATTTAAAATTAGGAGAAGGTTTTACTACCTCGGTTCCACTTACCAACTTGACTGTATAATCCGTTTAATGGTCCCTTTTAAGGAAATTATGGGTCTAAATTGACAGCCGTGTTGAAAATCTTGCAAGGTGTGTTAAACTCTCGCTGCCGGAGTCATCTAAATCAATCTCATCCCTTCTAGTCTACGCCGAAGGCAAAATGATTATGAAGGAAAAACTGTGCGCCATCTACACGTTCGTAATGGCGTTATCACAGTTTTTTCCTTCATAATCATTTTGCCTTCGGCGTAGACTAGAAGGGATGAGATTGATTTAGATGACTCCGGCAGCGAGAGTTTAACACACCTTGCAAGATTTTCAACACGGCTGTCAATTTAGACCCGTAATTTCCTTAAAAGGGACCATTAAACGGATTATACAGTCAAGTTGGTAAGTGGAACCGAGGTAGTATAAAACCTTCTCCTAATTTTAAATAATCAATGCATGAGGTAAAATGACAATTTTGGGGGCAAAACGCTACGACCAGAACTGGTCGTGGCGTTAGCAAGGACATGTGTATAGACGGCTTCCGTCTCTAAAGAGAGAGCCGGCCGACCCTACCCTAATAAGAGGCTAACGAACGAAAGAGACAGAAAATTCGGTCTACATAAGTGGCAGCTGGATTGGCCAGATTACCCCCACGGTACGAGATCTCTGGGTTACCGTCTGTATAATATGGGGAATGTCAACAAATGTCAGTTTTATTAAAGAAATGACCCATATCAGACGGTTATTTCTGTCTACGACTCTCTACGCTTTGCTGGAGTGGCTTGCTCCTAATCATGAACAGTCAACATCTTTTTTAATTATCATTAATAGCCGAGGATGTAGTCATTTAAGTATAGTCTCTGCTTTCCAGTTTCATACGCCCAAAATAGATCTAGACCTATAGAAAGGCTATAGGGGGCCTACATAAATTATCATGAGCTAAAAGTAAAAAGTAATACTTAGGCCTACTAGGGAACAGGCCTAGCCTAACAAAAAGTTGAACGTATGGGGCTTATCTAAACTTAACTTAAAGAGAGTATCGTCATTGCACGAAGATCATTTCATTCGCTCTGTGATATTTAGACCAATCGAGACAATCACTGTTAACATTATCATTTTAATACATACTATTACAACGAAATTCATAGTAAATTACAATAGACATCATCATAATCTCATCTTCCAAGCACTAGTAGTAGTATTTCAATAACTCACCGCAAGCACAGCAGACACAGTTAAGTTTGCTGGGCCTGCAATTATGCGCATGCTCATATCCCAAAACAAAATAGAGCTTGTAATAGGCCATTTTCGTAATGTAACCAAATTTAATGCATAAGTCTTTGTAAAGTGCCTCAATACTTATTCACCTGATAAGAATAATAATATTTCGATATAAATAATCCGAACTGCATACATTAGTTGTTGCCAGGTTGGACAAACATTATGGTATGAAATAATTTGTATTGAGGCACTTCACAAAGACATATGCATTAAATTTGGTTACATTACGAAACTGCATGGCCTATTGACTTTTGACACCCTCTGACAATGTAAAAGGTTACGTAATAATTCAAGATTTTTTTTCAAATTGGAATAAATCAAAGAAAAGCCCATGAAAGATGGACACATGCATGATCATTTTCATGTGTTGGTGCACTCCGCATTCAGTGCGCTTATTACTTTTGTTGTTATTGAATAATATTCAAAATACCCAGTGCATTTTCTAGTTTGGTGTCTTCTGTATTAAATAATGCCATTATATTAAAAGTGTCTTGCTTGGTAAACGGCCTCCCGGCTAGTTGGGAGAATTTTCGGCAAGGGGGTGGGATCGGACTACATATTTTCCAATCAACATTGCCGTTAAATACATTCGAGCAAATTAAGCAAACACGAATAGTAGCTATATATATATGCCTAATTTTGTTATTATAAATTGAAAAATTTGGGGTCGTTTGCAGTTGGTTACATCTATTTACATAAAAGGTTGTTGATAAACAAGATAAACGGTGAAGAAGAAACAAAAATTGGTCATAAATCCCCGAGTTACCATCCAGGTTATTTGAAGAAAACTGATTTGCGTTCATCCCGCACTCCCCCCCCCCCCCCCCAAAAAAAAAAAAAAACCCACCATAAACACAACTGTCATCAAATCGATGATTGTCCACCATTTAAATACTTACAATGTTGCATGCAGAAATCATGCAATGCGTAGCCGAAAACAAAAATTCCGTTACGTTTGCATTGAGCAGCTTTCAATGTGATCGCTAAACACCGACGGGGTCGGAGATTGATGAAAGCTTCCATTCTGTTTAGAGAATAAATCAAACATTATAATTCGTATGTCATCATCATTTATCAAGTCGCTCTGAGAGAAAACATAATTAGCAAGAGATCAATGTAGGCCTTTATATACTCAGTGACATAATTATACTGTAAACATATCAAAATGAACAACAAAACGTTTTTTCTTTAAAAGTTGAGCTGAATATATATAACGTATAATTTAGTAATTGACTAAAATAAATAATCTATCTAATTATTTTTTACTTATACACGGTAGACGGTACACTGCAAATTTGTTATGTAACGACTTTACACAACATTGGGTGGTTCACTCTTTACCCAGGGGTTGTCTTAAGTTGTGTATAAAAAAATACACAACTTTACACTGCAAATTCGTTATGTAAAGTAGTGTAATTTTTTTTACACAACTTAACACTGAACCACGCAATAAAGTGGTTACACAACGAATTTGTAGTGTGGTCTTCCATGATGCCTCGTTTGGTAACAGCAAAATGCAATGACAATCATGAATATAGATCCATAATATCATAACAAAATAAAACACAGAATAAATCATAATGCATGAATACAATTTGTTGGTATCCTTGTAATAAATGTGGACTTTTTAAACAAAACATACTGTTGCATATATTTGTAATATAGTATTACATGTATATATGGTAATCTGTTCTTAAATCAAGTGAAATGTAATCTTTACTTTTTATACATTTTTTGAATAGCCTCATAAAGTTGTTCTGAAGCTCAAATTTTTTTATAAGCAAAGTAAAAAGACAATCTTGGCTCAACATGTAGACTCACATGCACTTGAGATACCAAAAGTTCTATAATATAAAACTTTGGGTATCTCAAGTGTGGATATGCAAATATTACAAGATTGAATTCCTTGTTAGGTAATAAATTTCCGTTGATTTGAATTAAAATAGCATTTGAATATACAAGCTAAATACTAATGAACATATCAATATAATTTAAACTGATAACGAATGATGTCATTGATTTAATTTGAAAAGCTTCATGTTATCCTACATTATGATAACTATGAAGGAAATTCCATCAGGACGAATATGAAAACTGCATGTGCAGTTGGATTGTAAACGCATCACGAAACAATGGTGTGATTAGGCGCGTACGCAGGATTTTTTCAAGGGGGGGGGGGGGTTTGACATTTATAAATCGCGCAACGACTCAGCTAGCCGCTGAATAAGCGGGGGGGGGGGGTAAGAGGACACTTTTTTTTTTGGCCTCGAAATTTGAAAAATTTGACATTTGCTCCGTTGGGGGGGGGGGGTAAGGTCACCTTTTTAGGTCAAAAAAAAAAATCCAAAGGGGGGGGGGGGTTTAGGGGGGTGATGGGGGGGGTTTACACACATAAAAATACCAAAGGGGGGTTAACCTCCCCAAACCCCACCCCCCTGTGTACGCGCCTGGGTGTGATTAACAAGATAAATGCTTTGAAATATAATGAGAAATAAAAGTAAGAGTTCAAGGAATAGAATCCTCTCGGCATTCAATTTCCCCCCGGTCCCCAACAGAAAAAATCTTCTGTGTGCCCATGTCTTGAGCCATAATGCATGCATGGTCGTACAGAGAAATTTTTTATGTTGGGGACCGGGGTAAAATTCAATGAATTATTGAAAATTGATTGCATTTTTCTTTGGGTTTTTTTATTTGTGGGAACTGCCCCCTACCCTAGCCCCCGCTGCGTACAGTCGTGGTTCAGTGGCAAAGCAATGGCATCGTAACTGTGAGGCCCCAGGATCAAATCCGTGTCGATGTGCCATATTAGTGCCCTTTTCTGGGGCATTAATCCTCATTACTGTCATTTATGACTTAAGGGCGTAGGTCCCCTAGTTGATAAGCATAGTAGCATACACATGCTTTAGCATTCACGCAAAATAAACACTGGCAAATTATTAGTCAATAAAATCTGAGAATGTGTACTATTATCTAGATCTATTAGGAATAAATCATTGTCAAAATAATTCCATAAATTGAGGTAAAAAAAAATATTCCAACTAGATGAGCGACAGTGTAGTATTCCCATTCAGGGGCGTCGCCAAAGGGGGGGTGTGGGGGTGCGACACCCCCCCCCCCCCCCCCCCACCTGTCAGGATTGTGTCGGTAAAATTGCGCTGCCGTCGGGAAAAAAGAGAAAAGGGGGAGGGGAAAAAAGAGAAGGAAAGGGAAAGAAAGGAAAAAAGAAAAGAAAGAAAAGGAAAAAAAAGAAGAAAAAAGAGTAAAAGGGAAACAAAAGAAACGGGGGATGAAAGAGAGGAGAGAGAGGGGAGGTAAGAGCCTGAGAGAAGAGGAGTGGGAGTAAAAGAGAGAAGGGGGTTGTTGGGTGGAGTCGTCTCGTCGAGGGAGCAAGAAAGACACGGTCAAATATGTTGCTGTGTCGGGCCAGCTGTGTCGGTATTTTTGCTCAATCCTCGTGTACTAATATCAATGCAGAAGTTTGAAGTCGGTGAGATGTATATAAGTTTTTTCCCCTACGAACTGTGACTTTGTATCCGCTGTGACGACTTCGAGAGTGACTACAACTACAATACTTGTATTTTCTCGAAGTTTCACTTTCCTATAATATCAGCTAAAGAAATCAGAGGTTTAAAATTTTCGGGGAAACTAAATTCAAACAAGGTTTAAGAATCAACAACGGTAAGACGAATCGTTTTCCTTTCTCTATATTGTGATGAAACGCCAAAGATTCCGCGCTTCGCGCGGAAGGGGAAAACTTAATTTAGACGAGTCGAGAACGGTACAACGAATCGTCTTCTTTCTCTAATAATTTAAGGAAACGTCAAAGCTTCCGGGCTTCGCGCGAGAGGGGGGAACTGAATTCAGACAAATAGGGCTTATTAAGAGTCGAAAACGGTACAACGAATCGTCTTCTTTCTCTAATAATTTAAGGAAACGTCAAAGCTTCCGGGCTACGCGCGAGAGGGGGGGAACTGAATTCAGACAAATAGGGCTTATTAAGAGTCGAAAACGGTACAACGAATCGTGTTCTTTCTCTAATAATTTAAGGAAACGTCAAAACTTCCGCGCTTCGCGCGGGAGAGGGAAGCTTCATTCAGACAAGGATTAAGAGTCGAGCACGGTTCAACGAATCGTCTACTTTCTCTAATAATTTAATGAAACGCCAAAACTTCGCGCGGGAGGGGGAGAACTAAATTCAGATAAGGATTAGGAGTCGAAAACAGTACACCGAATCGTCTGCTTTTTTCTCATAATTTAATGAAACGT
>JAVYIG010014252.1:0-42664 GCA_035222895.1 Strongylocentrotus droebachiensis
CAGTAGATGCCCGGCTCCCCCCCCCCCCCCCCCCCCCCACTCAGTGGTATTTAGGGTACGCGTATGCTCGTTCAATCCCTTTGAAAGCACCCCCCCCCCCCCCCCCCCGTATGGAAACGTTTGCTTTGATATGTCTCATAAAAGACGTTAACAACAAACTGACTCCCACACGGTGTTGAGTGCTCAGGGTCAAGGGCCACTGGCTTCATCGGGCAGGCAGTTCCATTATGTGAATGGGTAAATTAACTATTACAAAATGAGGGGACACATTACACACATTGTACAATAGGGACACACGTTATTTTTATTGTGCAGAACATACTCTTTTATTGACTTACTTATTGAATGAAACTAGAAAACCAAAATGCATTTTGTATTCTAACAATTGGAGTACAAAGAATAATAACAGGTGAATGAAATACGTTAACACCCCCAAACACCTGGGAAGGAAGCATTCATACACTTGAATACATATAGTTGATAAACAACTCCGCATGAAACTATACAAACCGAAATGTAATAAATTTGCGTTCTGGCAATTGGAGTACAAAGAATGATATAGTAGGTGAATGAAATGCTTTAACAACACAAACATCTGGGAAGGAAGCATCCAACGTTTGAATAATTTAGTTCATAAATGACTCCGCATGTGGACGTTTGGTGGAGCAGAAAGCAGTGGATTCTTAACAACACGAACCCATTTAACAGAATGTCGGAACGTAAATTAAATTTGGCGCGGTTGGAAAATGCATCTTTCTACCCTGCGACTTTAATAATACGATCCAGTTAATTAAAACAGTAAAATGGCTCTTATTTTAAAATTACTCATTAAATAAAACCCAAAACTTCAGTGATCTCCGACAAAATATGTTATATCTTACTAATAATTTAAAAAGATGTATAAACATTGTGAAAGTGTAGCATTTTACGATAAAAGACACCGATTTAGCGAAGATGACGTCATTAGTGCGCCTGCATCAGGGAATTCAAGATCAAAAGGTCAATTCAGACGCTGATAAGTTATTGGTCAAGCCTTTTTGTTTCCTTTATTCCGACAAAATTATACAATCAATCAAAACAAGTTTAGTACCAAAGGAAGCTAACGATTAGTATTTTCATTAGCCGCTTGCCCAAAGTCGCTTGACCACGGTGAAACGAGTGAGAGCTTGCGAGAGCGGCCAGAGTGTGATTGAAACTCGCTATTTGCTCTTCTCCAACGCAAAAAAGACGACATTGTGCTGGATAAATATATTTTTCCGATAAAAGTACAGAAAATGTGCAAATGGTCTTTTTATATTATACTTTATGGAATGTTACCCGAGTGACTTCCGGGTGCCCCAATGCTGGAAAGAAACGCACATTTTAAAAAACTTCACTTTTTCATGGAAAAATGCTTATTTGTTCTATGCACGCAAGTCAGATTGAGCGGATGATACAACGTTTCCATGTGCTATTTCAGGACTGCCAACATTTCTGAATCCCCTTTCGCCGGCTTTTCGCTGGTTTTCTTGCCTTGGAGACCCCCCCCCCCCCCCAAAAAAAAAAAAAAAAAAATCCGGAACACTGCTAAATGTACCATCCCCCCCCCCCCCCCCCCCCCCAATTTCAGGTGAGCTCTAGTCGATCGAGGGGGACTGGGGGCAATGTTTTTACTTTTCAAAATTAAATAATCCTGAATAAGCTTTCAAAGCTAGCAGGAATTTCAGGAATTTGATCCTGGATTTGATCAATTTTTCTATGATATTCAAGAAATTATATAACCCCCTTTTTACATTTCTCACGAGTCCAAAGAGAGAGAGAAAAAAGTCAACCCCTTTTCAAAGAAATCTCCGGGTGAAAAGTCAAATACACCCCCTTTTTTTACAATTCTCGGGCCGGATTTTGTCGCGCGAAAAAGTACCCCTTTCCTGGAGATTTTAGGAACGCGCATATAGTCCCTCCGACCCCGGAGTGTGGGTGGGGGGGGGGGGTAAATGAAGACTGAAGTTCCAGACCTAGCAGCTCAGACCGGGTTTGAGCTCAAACCTCCTTTTGTTATTTACAAACCAGGTTTATAAATAACAAAAGGAGGTTTGGCGAAACAAAAGGAGGTTTGACCTCAAACCTTGGTCTGAGCTCAAACCTTGCTTTGTGAATTCGGGCCAGCGTGTTCAAGACTTATAGGTCCGAATTCACAAAGCAAGGTTTGAGCTCAGACCAAGGTTTGAGCTCAAACCTCCTTTTGTTTCGCCAAACCTCCTTTTGTTCTTTACAAACCAGGTTGTAAAAAACACGTAAAACGCGTCATATGACGTACATAAACCAAGGTTTGAGCTCAAACCTCCTTTGTGAATTCGGGCCATAGTGACCGTTTGTCTCTTCAGTTATTTCAAGGTAAGCCTGTACACATTCTTATTATTTTTATATTTGAGAAAAGGATTTGGCTGAGGAAATTAAAGAATTCATTAGTCAATAAACACAGTACATGTATCATAATATGAATTCCAGAAACATTTTTTAAGAGGTATGAAAACTCTGAACGCATCTGATTGAGAGTGATAAATAATACGGTAACTGTTGCATTTCCCAAGTCCTACTCGGTGGTTGTCATTAATTTGTTCACACCTAAAACTTAAGGACGAGGGGGTGATATTTAAGGTTTGCAATGCATGCGATGTTTGTGTCTATAAATGAATTAATTTGTTGTTTATATTGAATAAATTGATCGAATTCAGATAAATAGGGCTTAATAAGAGTCGAAAACGGTACAACGAATCGTCTTCTTTCTATAATAATTAAATCGAACGTCTAAGCTTTTCGCGCTTCGCGCAGGAAGGGGGAAACTGAATTCAAACAAGGATTAAGAGTCGAGAACAGTACACCCAAGCGTCTGCTATCTCCTTATAATTTAAGGAAACGTCAAAGCTTCCGCGCTTCGTGCGAGAGGTGGAAACTGAATTCAGATAAATAGGGCTTAATAAGAGTCGAAAACGGTGCAACGAATCGTCTTATTTCTATAATAATTAAATCAACGTCTAAGCTTTTCGCGCTTCGCGTAGGAAGGATTAAGAGTCGAGAACAGTACACCCAAGCGTCTGCTATCTCTAATAATTTAAGGAAACGTCAAGGCTTCCGCGCTTCGCGCGAGAAGGGGAAACTGAATTCAGATAAATAGGGCTCAATAAGAGTCGAAAACGGTGCAACGAATCGTCTTCTTTCTATAATAATTTAATGAAACGTCAAAACTTCCGCGCTTTGAGCGGGAGGGGTAAACCGAATTCAGACAAAGATTAAGAGTCGAGCACGGTTTAACAAATCGTCTACTTCTCTAATTATTTAATGAAATGCCAAAGCTTCCATAGAGAGTGTGTGTGTGTGTGTTGTGTGTTTGTGCGTGCGCGATCGCGCGCGCTTGCGTAAATTAGTGTGGGCGTGTGCTCGTGCTAGTATTGTGATGGCTATCGCCGATCATCCCCCCCCCCCCCCCCCCCACTCCTCGGTACGGATTTACGCCCCTGGTCCACACACAACATTTTCCGTGATTAGGCGTATAGGCGTGATTCTTTATTGAGTTCTAGTTCGAAACGATGCCCAAACCTGCCTTTCGTTAGACTAGTTTCGTTATACGACGTATCGTTAGTGAGCGTCCATGCACACACACAATTTCATCGTAAAACTTTCGCGAAACGGTATCACTATCGCGAAATGGTATAGCTAATCACGCCTAATCACGGAAAATGTTGTGTGTGGACAGGGGGGGGGGGTAATATTTGTGCTAAAATCAGAGAGAAGGCTCAGTGTTTAAAGCCCCTCTAACGTGTTGGGAGCCCCTAAAATGTGAAGGCAAATTTCATTTAAAGTGTATCATAATGTGAAAGAGAGTGTCATTTAGGACACATTCTGCAGGGATTTTTAAAACAAATGTTTTTGAAGTTTTTTTTCACATTATGATACAATTTAAGTGAAATTTTGCCATCAAACTTTTGGCGAATTTGGGGCTCCCAATACTCTAGCCTAAAGGGGCTTTATACCCCACTGCAATAAAGTTTTCACGTAAACGAAGAGACAAAAGTCTCTAAAGGAACACTATTTATATTTTGCAAAACAATTTATGATACAATATTTTCTTTCACTTTTTATATTCTTTCTTTCTTTCTCTCTCTAAAATTATTAATGATTTTTTGATTTACTTTTTACCTTATTCGTTCTACATTATAGATAATTGGATGTAATTCCTCTGCAACTCCCCACCCCCTCCCTTCCCCCCTCCCGCCTCTTCCCCCTTCCACCGCCCAACCTCCCTCCCTTCGTCCAGAAGCGGATCTAGAGGGGGGTTGGGGGTTGCAACCCCCCCCCCCTTGGCGGCCCAAAAAAAAAAAAAAAAAAAAAGGAAAAAAAAGAAAAAAAGAAAGAAAAAAAGAAAGAAAAAAGAACGCACGCTGGAGAGAAACCCTTTCAAGTGCAAATATTGTGAGAAGATATTTAACTCATCTGGTAACTTAACCAAACACATGATAACTCTGGATATAACTATGTATTAAACTGTTACTTGATTTAAAAAGACGTTATCATGCACTGCTTTTTATGGTCTCCATTGTGTTAATAGATGCCAGGAAAACATCACTTACGGGGTTCAAATAAACACCCCCCAAAAAATCGGCTCGCCGCTTCGCGCTCGTGGACGATGCTCCGCATCGTCATTATTTTGGTCAAACCCCCCCCCCTTAGCAAAAAGCTAGATCCGCCCCTGCCGTCCCCCCTCCCCCACCACAGGCCCACTTAGGAAAATAAATAAACAAACACACAACAATCTGCCGTTTTGTTCGCAAACGCTCAACGACACTCGCCTCTTTTGTTTTATTACATAGACATGATATTAATATATCTTGTGAACATCAGTGAAATGCAACAAAACAGGAAAATAGGAAATGGATGATTGGGGAATCACAAGCAGGTTAAAACAGAGGAAAAGAAAGACTTCTGTTGCCAGTCGTGCCGGTTACCTCAACCAAGCTGGTATGTTGTGTATTTTTGTACAAGTTCTTTTATACGCCAGATCCGAAGTTTGCGATTTGTAAAGACACCCGCCTGGGGCTCTAGCGCGCAAGTAGCAGAGTTCCTGCTACGTGGTATAGGCGTTTAGTGTGTATCATTGACTATCAATATTGCGCAATGTCAATCGCGTTTGGACCTTTGCGACTCGATCATTTAACTCATCCTTCAAACGTTCTTTTCCTAGCTTTCTCACACATAGCAGCGTTTAACTATTTAGGGCCCCATTTCTCAAAACTTGTCATCAGTGACAAATGACAAATTTTGTTATAAACTAGTAAAATCGTTGCTTCTGATTGGTTATCAGCCCCCCCCCCCCTCCCATCGATTTGGTACGCGTATTGTTCCCTCTTTTTGAAAGCGCCAATCTCCGGTGTGTAGGCCTAAGTCAATGGCGGGATGGACTTTATCGCGAGAAAAAGTACCCCTTTACCGAAGATTTTTGGAACACGCATGCGGGGGGGGGGGGGGAGGGGGGGGGGGTATCAGCAGATGTGTCACTGATTTTTGTCATTGAAAAAGGCTTAGTGAAACGGGTCTCTGGCTGTATGATACTTTCCAACTGTTTAACAAACATTTTAATGAAAGTTGATGACAAATATAACGAATGGAACATACAAGTTTCGTTGGCGAAATATTTTTTTCGTTTTGCACTGTTTTGCAGATATTTCAGGTTCAGCATACTTTTGGTGATTGGGCCAACCATATTCAACTATGTTCCGCCATTTTCTAAGACCTCTAGTTCCGCTCAAGCAACCTCCAGTTCCGCTCCTTAAGTGTGCTTTATACTAGATACCCGACCCCTAATTCCGCTCATGCAACCTCCAGTTCCGCTCCTTTTATTCATGTGTGCTTTATATCACAGACCCCGAACTCTAGTTTAGTTCAATTTCGATTTTTGTTCTTTCCCCTTTCACCGATTTTGAGTTTGTGTTGTCGTCCATAAATGTATTATCTTCTAGAATACTGCTTTGGGACCTTTTATTCGATAAAATTGAACGTAGCATGCTTTACAAGCCTTCTTCCCACTTACTTTTGATTTCTAAATATAATTAATTGATATTGGATTGTAAAAATATAATTAATTGATATTGCATTGTAACGATAAAGAGTGAAGTTTATACACTGTATCGAGCAAAGAGCTTTTTAGGTACTTGAAAAACAATTATGTTTACACATTTCTCCATCAAAATATGTTTATATTAGATCAGTAAAATCGTGACATGTCTGACTGATAAAAACACATCATTTTGTTTGTAGCATCTTTGGGAGACATTATTATACTCCCATTTAGGATACCAATATTGTCTGTGTTTACATTGATTTGTCTCATGAAACGCGGATCTCTCATTAGAATTCCTTTTTTGTTTACAAATCATAGATCAGTCTAGATCTGTTTAACTTCAATTTTGATTTATTTGTTTATGTTTGTTTTGCTTTTCTTCAATTCTTACATTATTTTCTTGCAGATTTTAAACTTGGTGATTTTGCTGACAATTCTGCTGCCAAGTTGCCTACGAGAATAAGCAAGAAAGCCTATCAAATTAATTATGATAAAAGTAAGTACTTCTTTTAATTTCATTTATATTAAACCGTGTAAGATCCATTATTAATCCTCGGTCTTTTTCTAATTCTGTTTCATGTTTCTGTTTGTTTCTTAATGTTATTATTTTAGTGAGGGGGAGGGGCCGGTGATCTATAGGGCTCCATCTCATAAACATTAGCGATTCATTTGCAATTGATATTAATGCCAACAATGTACATAAGAGATAGGAGACTGCACACTTGCAATATTGATTGGGATCAATCGCAACTCTTTATAAGACGGGGCTAGGTATGAGCTAATTATGACACAATGAACATGCAAACTGCTGAAAACAACTAGATAATGATTATTTGTTTGTTTGTTTGTTTTCTCAACGTGCAAATAGCTGACCTGAGGGAAGAGAGCCCATCGCATGTCAAGAGCAAACTGATGACCTATCAGAAGGAAGATTCAAAAGTGGAAGAGAAAAAGGAGAAGAAAAAGAAGAAGACTCAGAAAAAGAAGAAGAAGGGGAAGAAGGAGAACAAGGAGAACAAGGAGAACAAACAAAAGAAGAAGAAGGAGAAGAAGGAGAAGGAGGAGAAGAAGGAGAAGGAGGAGAAGGAGGAGAAGAAGAACAAGGAAGACATAGCATGGAACGAAGGAGGTTGGGATAAAAAGGACCAATTGCACTTTGAGATGCATGCGGAGGGAAATTTTGTGTGGCAGGGAGGAAAGAGAGGTAAAGGCCGTGGGACCAGGCACCGAAAAAAGCCTAGTTTTTCATTTTCGTTCACGTGGTTCGGGGCACTATATCGCAATAACTATCTTAAAATAACCTTAAAAATATGCAAAATCCGAAGCCTGACTTTAATTTGGAGATTCTATGAAAATTGAGCCGTTGGGGAAAAAACGACTATTATATTCGATCCCTGCAAAATATGGGCATTGGGTCATTTTCGAAATATATTTAATGTTTATCAAGAAATATAAATGCGCAATGAAAATATATTCGATGTTCAGTTATAAGAAATATATGCGTTATCAAATTAGGCCTATATTCGATTTCGATGTTTGAAAAAATATATGCGTTATTAAAATATTTTATGTTTATAAATAAATATATATGCGCTTTTTAAATATAATGTGTAAAAATCATGTGATGTTTAAAAAAAATGTATACGCTATTAAGATAATATTGGATGTTTATACAAATATTTGCGTTATCAAAATATTCGATGTTTTTATAAATACATGCTATCAATTTATGCGATATAGTTCGAACTATGCCAACAAAAACAAAAATATATTTGAAAATTGATATGTACCCCAAAAATCAATCATATTATGCCAAAGACGGCGAATTATTCTGGGGAAAACCATAAATGTGCTACTCTGTGACAGCCAAGAATAGGCTCAGGGTTTAATACAATCCTTATATATTTACATGCATTTCTATTGTTATAAGAAATACAGGTATAGGCCTATAAACATAAAGATAAGGGGGTCGATGGTTTTCTTTGATACACTTAACAAAATTAGAATTCTTTGTTCATTATGCAAATCTTCCTGTGAGATGATCAGTCTTAACTATAATTGATTGATTGATTTGATTGATTTTTATTCGACAAGCTTCCAACATACAACAATATACAATAATAACAGATCTAAAATAAGTCAGCTTGAACAGGATAACCCACGAAAGCTCGAGAGCTTATTTCCAGTGAGGTCCCTTACAGACATGTATAAAATTAATAAGTTAAAATAGTAATATTTACAGACAGATAAGAAAATTAAAAGAACTACTTATTAAAGATAATAATAATAATAACAACATTAAACTGATGATTGAAATGATATTAAGTACAAGAAGAAAAAGAAGAAGGAGAAGAAGAAAAAGAGGAGAAGGAAGAAGAGGAAAATAATGATGAATTTGTAGAATTTTTATAACGTACGAAAACACAAGTATATACAACATGAAAAAGTATGAACCGACAGAAGAATAAAAATTTCAATCATATAACCTGTCATTCACTTCTCTTCTCTGACTGTCAAGTATTAGGTATTCCTTTAATTTCCCCTTAAAATGATCATAGTTTCCTATTTCTTTTACACCATTGGGAAGGGAATTCCAATGTTTTATGGCATTGTAATAAAACGATACTACCTACTCTTTCTGGCAAGTAAGTAAAGTTGAATCGGCTATTTCTTGTATTATAATCATGTAGTAACAAGATCGAAGTTGGATCGAATATAATGATTCGACCTAGTATGATATATTTTATGCACGTGATGCAAAAAGATGCAATACGAGTTGTTTTGATACACACGTTATTGTCACCTGAGTTTACCCAGTTGTGACAGAGTTGTTTTTCTTGTTGTTGTTTAATATTACATTTGTATTAAAATTTGCTTTTCCGAAAATTTTAGGAATAAATTGATGTACGTGTTGATCTTTTACAAAATCCTGGGTGTCAATAGATACATAATAGCCAACTGGCTATAATTAGCACCCTCCAACCCCCCCCCCCCCCTCAGCTCCTCCCCACTTAACAATAAATAACGAAAATTGAAATTTAGAAGGGGAATTCATATTGACATAATTAAGAAGAAGATGATAGAACAACCCCAAAACGATCCCCCCTCCGTTATAATTTCTTTCTTTCTTTATTCAAATTCTTTGAGTGTGCGCAATGCGTGTGTACCTTTCTTAATTTGTTTCTTCTTCATTAATTTTTGTTTTCTCTCTTTCTATTTCTTGAATTCTTTTAAAATTTCGTTTAATTCTTACCATATATCAATTAGCTAGGTCTACCCCCCTCGTAGGCCTGTTCACTGATTATACCCTCCCCCAGCAGGCACGTAGCCAGAGTTTGATGTTTGGGGGGGGGGCACATACATGTAATCGATCGAGGTAAAAAAATAAGGGGTCTAAAAAAGTTCAACCGATCTTGGACATTTTGGGGCGGCACGTGCCCCCCCCCCCCCCCCTCGTACCCCCGTGGCTACGTGCCTGTCCCCCCAGGGCTAACGCTAGGATGACTGGGTAAGCTTTTTAAAATCCCCCCCCCCCCCCATAGCACCCCCTGATTTTGTAGGAAAACATAAACAATAACAAAAGCATGAATTGGGCGCGCCGTTCCTTTTTTAGTAAACGAACTAATAAACGAATCCGGGCTAACTCGCCCCACGGGACATCTCGCCCCAGCCTCAAAGACTGGGGCGAGATGTCCCGACAAATTTAATCGATCGAGAGATACCAATGTGTCAATGTTTGTGCTCATTGTGACTTAATAATGCCATTTCCAACCACAATCTGTAATGGATTTGTGTTAAATGATACTATTGAAGACAATCTATAACTTCTCTTTAGGTAAAATGACAAAAAAAATGTCATTTCGGACAATTTACTCACAGCTCGCAATTCGCATTGCCGCACGTACATTAAATGCGCGTTGTATCGACTCGGACCACTGAAATTCGAGCAGTGTTTTTGTCAGTAAATCACTGCAAAAATATCATTTTCATAATGTATGAAGGTCTATTTTTGATTCCTGGTATAAATTTCTTTATTGAGAAGTCGAATGTACTACATTTTAGATGAGATGGCTGATGTTTGTTCGTATTCTTTCGTCCTGGCCGTAAATTAGCAGACGACTGCTAGTGCTACCGCGCAGCAGCTCATCGCTCAGCTCAGTGTACAGCGCCGCCGCCAGCCGGGTCGGCGGGGGAATTCACTGACTCGGCATCCGTACCCGCTGTACGTGCACTGCACTGCCCAATTTGATCGAGTGAGTAAACTAATCAAACTACATTTATCTAGATCTATATCTACTATATTATCATTAGTCATTCAGAGTAGAATATCCAATTTGATTGAGTGAGTAAACTAGACCACTGTAGCTACATCATCATTACTAATTAGTCATTCAAGTTTTTGTATAATTACGCGCAGCCCCCACCACCTAGCTCCCCCCCTCCAAAAAAATAAAATATATATATATATTTGGCTCAATACGCCTCAGCTTGACGACAATTCAACACTGGATCTGAAAATGCTTACAGCTTAGTTATATTCTTATATAATAGACTGTTGCATAGGCTTAGGAACCGGGGTGGCTTGGGGGGCTCAGATTTCGTTGAGCCCCCCCCCCCCCCAATATTTTTGGCGGGGCTTATAGATATCATTGAGCGCCCAATTTTTTGGTGCGGCTTAGATATCATTGAGTCCTTAGGGGCTCAGATACCATTGAGCCCCCAATATGTTAAGTGGGGCTCAGATATCATTGAGCCGCCCCCAATACTTATTGCGGGGCTCGGATATCATTAACCCCCTCCTCCCCAATCATATTCTAGGCATGAAACTCATGTATACCTATAACCTACAGACTTACAATTCCAATATAAACATTTTATAAATATTTATTTGGGGAGGGAGGGGGGGGGGGGGGCTCAGACATCGGAACTCGCATATCATTGTTCCCAAAAAATATATTTAGTGGATCTCGGATATCATTGAGTCCCCCAAATATTTTGGCAGGACTCTGATATCATTGAGCACCCCCCCCCCATATTTTTATGGGGCTCCGATATCATCCGCCCCCCAATTATTTTTGGTAAGGCTCGGATAATATCACGGAGCCCCCCAATATTTTTGAGGGGCTCGGATATCATTGAGCCCCCCCCCCCCCCCAATTTTTTTTTGCTGGGCTCGGTTATCATGAGCCCCCCCCCCCCCAATATTTTATTCGGGCTCGGATTGGCTATCATTGACCCCGCCCTCCCCAAATATATTCGCACACTTATGTTCGGGGCTGGAAGCTTCATGCGTTTCTATAATCTACTGATCGACTTAGTATTCAAATTATTATTAAAACTGAGAGTTTATACATTTTGGGAGATTGATTGAGGGGGGCTCCTTTGTCGACAACCAGTATTGTCTCGACACACGTGCTGCACACCAGCCTTGCTTTGCATTGCCATTGGAGTAAGATCATCACAGGCACGTCTTCATCTCCCCGGACTTCATCAAGTAAGTTTTGTTTATAATTCATTACCCTTTTTTAATCAGATCTGATGTAGCCCCCACCAACCCCCCCCCCCAAAAAAAAAAAAAAAAATATATATATATATTTGGCTCAATACTCCTCAGCTTCACGACAATTCAACACTGGATCTGAAAATGCTTACAGCCTAGTTTTATTCTTATATAATAGACTGTTGCATAGGCTTAGGAACCGGGGTGGCTTGGGGGGCTCAGATTTCGTTGAGCCCCCCCCCCCCCCCCCCAATATTTTTGGCGGGGCTTATAGATATCATTGAGCCCCCAATTTTTTGGTGCGGCTTAGATATCATTGAGTCCTTAGGGGCTCAGATACCATTGAGCCCCCAATATGTTAAGTGGGGCTCAGATATCATTGAGCCGCCCCCAATACTTATTGCGGGGCTCGGATATCATTAATCCCCTCCTCCCCAACCATTATATTCATCGTCTCCATCCCTCCAATCAACTGCATCACCAACATCCCTCTCATCATCTGTATCTCTTATCAACAAACATCATCCCCATCCCTCTCGTCAACATCGTCTCCATCCCTCTCATCATCTGCATCGTCAACATCCCTCATAATCTGCATCTCATCAACATCGTTTCCATCTCTCATCATCAACATCGTCTCCATTCCTCTCATCATCTGCATCCCTCATCAACATAGTCTCCATCCCTCCAATCAACTGCATCACCAACATCCCTCTCATCATCTGTATCTCTTATCAACAAACATCATCTCCAGCCCTCTCGTCAACATCGTCTCCATCCCTCTAATCATCTGAGTCTTCATCCCTCTCATCATCTGCATCTCTCATCAACATCGTCAACACCCCTCTCATCTCCATCCCTCATATCATCAACATCGTCTCCATTCCTCTCATCATCTGCATCTCTCCTCAACATCGTCTCCATCCCTCTCATCATCTGCATCGTCAACATCCCTCAGCATCTGCATCTCTCATCAACAAACATCATCTCCATCCCTCTCGTCAACATCGTCTCCATCCCTCTCATCATCTGCATCGTCAACATCACTCATCATCTGCATCTCTCATCAACATCGTCTCCATCCCTCTCATCAAGGCAAAGTATAATACACCTGAATTACTCATAACTATAGGATACAGTCCATGAAAATCAAGATATCAAACTTTAATTGTCATCAGTGGCGAAGCTATAGGGCACCGGCATCATTATGGAGCATCAGTCTTTCTCGGAAAATAATTGCAAATTTAAGGGGCCGAGGATGATGGAGAGATGTTGTGGGAAAAATAAAGGTCCGGACGTCAACTCAGCAGATCAGTCATCAATCGTCGAGCAGTCTCTCTCGTCCGATGAAGGGCAACCACCAAACTTCACCAACGACTCAGCAGATCAGTCATCAATTGTCGAGCAGTCTCTCTCTTCTGATGAAGATTCGTCGATCATCGACCAGGCCACCATCTACCAGGTTGTAGAGGGTTGCTCCCAACGAAGGAAAAAGTTGCTTCTTGACAGTCATGGCTACAGCTATGTGGAAAAGAGGACGAATGCCAACAGAACAGTCTGGAGGTAAGACATACAAATATAAATATGGATCTATTTTATCACAGAGATGTTACAGATGGAACTTCCTTCCTCGATAATGCTCGCTGACATAATGAATAAAAGATGTAAAATCAAACATATTTCTCTTAAATTATCTCTTGCATGCATAAATGCGCAGATATATTTAATATTTGTAGATTTTAAAAAAGCTAAAAAGCTAAAAAAATTAGAGGAACGATCTTAACACAGAGAAAAGATTAACTTTGAACAATATACACTGTTTTTCATTTTTATAAATTTTTTATTTTATTTCAACTGTGAGTTGTTTTAATAAATTATGTTCGGGGACTCAATCCATCCATAACATCTTCCTAAGCTTATTATATATTGCAATTATTTTTTTGACAAACTTTGTAGAGCGTCAGATCTGACGGACACTATACAAAAAACTGTTACTATTATTTAACTTTACTTTGTCAGATTTAATATCATCTTGTTCAAACTTTCAGCTTTTCATGAAAGCTACTTCGTAATGCAGGCGAGACCGCCAGGGGCGTTTAACTTCTTTACGAAATGAGGAAAAATGTAATACATGTCTTAAGTCATAATGCAAAGAAAACAAATTCTCACTATGTCTCTTTCAAATCATAGGTGCTCTGTCAGGAACAGTGAGGTAAAGTGCTCCTCGACCGTGATCCAGCAAGGGATGGTCTACACGCCTGGTCTCCATCGCCACATCCACCCTCCTAAACATGCTGAGGTACATCGAAGGCTGCTGCACAAAGAGCTCAAGATCCAGACCAAGAGGCAGCCACTGGCTGGAGGCATGGAGATAGCTGAGGGCGTCCTGCTCCAGCGTGGTCTGACCTACCCTGCACGGACAGCGACACTGAAAAGGATGGCCAATCGGGTCAGGGAAGCTGACAGACCGAAAGAGCCAAGAACGCTGGATTTCGACCTCAACGAAAACTTCCTGCCCGATGGTAAGAATTAAAAATAAATAATAAAAATGATACGCTTTCCAAAAAGGAAACAAAAATTCATGGTGTGAAGTAATGAACTTTTATAAACGATAGTGATAACTATTCAACATACAAATCCAATGGAATTTCATTACAAATCCAATGGAATTTTATTGGTTATAAAATATAAGAATACGGGCAACAAAATTGTTCATATCAGGTTAAATAAAGCAAGAGCACGAGTCAGTACCTACCTGTGCTAAGCTAGATCATATTCACAATACAATATCTGATCTTTTTGGGGGGATTTTTTTTTTTTTTTTAATATCAGTTGGTCCATCATACGTTCACAAGAAAATATTTTTGTTCTATATTATTAAATAATAATATTTATATTCCCTTCTTTCTTGCTCTTTTCACAACTTACAGATTTCCTGGTTGCAGATTTAACCCGTGGAGGCCACAGGAGTCTCATTTATGCTACCCCTCAACAGCTGCAGCTGCTGAGGCAGGCACAGACCTGGTTTGTAGATGGTACGTTTAAAGTGGTCAGGCTCCCATTCTATCAATTGCTGGTGTGCACGCTTACTACGAAGTTGGAGCTTCCATCAAGCAAGTTGCCCTCGCTTACATCCTGATGTCGAGCAAGAGGAGTGGTGCATACAAGGAGGCCATGCAAGAGCTACGGGATGCACTGCCAGGACCAGCTGCTGTGGAAGAAATCATGGTAGATTTTGAGGCAGCTCTCTGGAAGGTTCTTCCACGGATATTCCCACAGGTAATTAAAAAAATATTGTACTATAAGGAGTCATTAATGTACATAAGATATTACACATTTCTGTACAAACATGTATATACTACTCCATGGTTCAAGGACACTTTCATGTTCATACAATACCTGTGTTGTATACATTTATTTGACATTATGGTGAACATTCACCCATCTTCTAATCAGGAACAAGTCTGTTTCTTGCCAGCTAGGGTCAATTAAATTTGCCAGGGTCAAGATTCAAGTGCATCTTATTGCCAATTCTAAATAATTTTGATGCATTTACTGCAGACAAATTCCAATCAAGATTGAAATTTCATTTCAAACTCATATTTCCCTCAAGGATGACAAATGTAAATGTTTTCCATTACAGTAATACACTATACATTTTCTCTTCTCACTTTAAATCTTGTCTTCACAATTTTCATTTCAGGCACGATTGGTGGGCTGTAATTTCCACTGGAAGCAAGCCGTCTTTCGGAAAGTACAGGCTGTTGGTCTGACAGCAGCGTACACAACGGATGATGCCACAAGGACGCTACTCCAGAAGGTCATGGCTCTGCCATTCCTGCCACTAAACGAAGTGGTGCCAGCATTCCAACTGCTTCGGCAACAGAGCAGTACGCCACCACTTGATGAGGTAAATGTGCATACCGATATAACCTGTAGAATAACAATATATTCTTGTATGTACATGACACAAGAAGACAAATTTGTTACACATGGTATATTTACAATTGACGGTACTCATTGCTGCTTGAATTATTATCTAAAATATGCACTATAAGAACTGAAAAGATTTAAATCACTGAGAACATAAATTAAAAATGAGAAACAAATATTAGGCATTCACCTGCACATGTATATTTTCAAATTATTTTCCTCATTATTTTGATGACAAAAACAAATTTATCTACTAATAGCACCCCATGTATATGACCATATTTTGAAGTTATTGATATAATTTGATCTTGATATTAATATACTTATTTCAAAAGAGGAACAAACTTCAAATTATCAATTGTCATAGAATGTTTCATTGGAAATTTTTTTTATATTGTATTACTTGAAGGCAAACCATTTTATACTCATCAATAACAGTTTTATTTATTAATTTGTTGTTAACTTTATATCTTCCAGCTCTTTGCCTATGTAGAGACTACATGGATAAATGGGCGTACGTGGCCTGTTGGGGCTTGGAACGTCTACGGCAGGTCTATCAGGACAAACAACTGTGCCGAAGGCTACAATCATCGACTCACCGTTAAGGGCTGGTGGGAAGAGCATGGGGCCATACCAGCTGGCAGCACTGCTCTTCAGAGAGGCCCAGCTGGTGGACATGACCGTCAGGCTGGTCAATCGGCACCTCATCACCAGGAGGCAACGGCAACTCACGAGGACTCTTCAAGCCCGCGTTTTTAGAGCGTGGGAGTCCCACAGGAACGGAGACATGACCACGCCTGAGCTACTTAGTGTCTGTGCTCGCACATATGGGCAAGCACCATAGAAAAACGTTGATTGGCATTAAACCTGTATTACACACACTTGTATTATACATGTACATAGAGTGCATACCAAACAGTCACTGTAACTCTGTGACATACTTTCAATTGATATTATTCATTAATACAAAAGATTATTTTTGCTATGATACTTGATTATGATAGGCCTGAGGGAGCATGATTTGCATCATAAAAACATGTTCTTTTCTCTTTTATCAGTTTTTACCGTAACACTGCGACATTTTGATTCTAAATGGTCACTGAATTTAATCAGTTTAATAATATTTGTATAAAACCATATGAAACATTTTTTAAAGATTATTTTAATTTTAAATAAATGTATACAGGTATAGAAAATCATGTTTTCCAATTATGATTTTACTTTTTTTAAAAACATTTTTTTTTAAAGTCTTTAATATATATAAATATCAGCAATAGTACTACATTTGTAATTATTCTAACTTTTTAAATACAATATTTATTATTGCAATATCTTCGTATGTGTAATATTACAAGTTTACATTGAGCTTTCAATACCTTTTTCCAATCATTTATCTTATAAAATAGAATACCTATTCCACTTTATATTCTTGTAGTAACTATCAGTATTTCAAATCCATATTTATATCCGTTTCTCTTCTTACGTTAAGCTTTTAAGTTTTTTGTTCATATCCTTTTATTACTTTGTTTTGTTACTGTTTGAATGTGTAATATTACAAGTTTACATTGAGCTTTCAATTCCTTTTTCCAATCATTTATCTTATAAAATAGAATACCTATTCTACTTTATATTCTTGTAGTAACTATCAGTATTTTAAATCCATATTTATATCCGTTTCTCTTCTTACGTTAAGCTTTTAAGTTTTTTGTTCATATCCTTTTATTACTTTGTTTTGTTACTGTTTGAATGGATTGGAAATAAAGACTGAATTGAATTGAATTGAACCTGGCTTGAGACTCTTATTTGCAGCCCTGGCACTGAGAATTTTGACCAATCTGCCAATAGGCAATACCAATTTGTCACAATGTTTTGAACTGAACACAGATCGTAGACAGTATAACAGGCATGCATGGTAAAATTGAGACAGATTGGATGGGTCTCACTCAGAGTACTCCGTCCCTTTCTGCTGTGCTATACAATTTATTTAATACCAATTTATCTCTTTTAAAAATAACTTCAGGTTTTTATTTTTCCATATTCTCTTTTCCTTTTTTTGCCATCCATGCCCCATGTAACTACGCCACAAGACCGAAGATCTTGAATACATGAATACAAACTCGCACTACATACGGTCTCAACTAGACTTCACCAGAGGCGGTGCCCCTTTTTACATAGGAAAAATGTCCCTTTTACTTTGACAAGTGCCCCTTTTACATAGGAAAAGTGCCCCTTCCCATTTCTACCTCTGATAAGTGCCCCTTTTATTTTGATGCGTATAGAGGAGGGGGGTGGGGGGTGGGGGCTGCGTAAATATACAAAAACTTGAAACCAACGCCTTTAATAATTCTTTTTTTGTAGAATTTTTGTGAGGCAGCTCCCTCGATCCAAAAAAAAAAGGCGATTCGTCAGTGCCCCTTCCCATTTCTACCTCTGATAAGTGCCCCTTTTATTTTGATGCGTATAGAGGAGGAGGGGGGTGGGGGTGGGGGCTGCGTAAATATACAAAAACTTGAAACCCAACGCCTTTAATAATTCTTTTTTTGTAGAACGGTGAGGCAGCTCCCTCGATCCCAAAAAAAAAAGGCGAATCGTCAGTGCCCCTTCCCATTTCTACCTCTGATAAGTGCCCCTTTTATTTTGATGCGTATAGAGGAGGAGGGGGGTGGGGGGTGGGGGCTGCGTAAATATACAAAAACTTGAAACCAACGCCTTTAATAATTCTTTTTTTGTAGAATTTTTGTGAGGCAGCTCCCTTGATCCAAAAAAAAAAAGGCGATTCGTCAGCTCACTTCTCTGCTTAGAGTACATGGCATGCTAGACCCGTGTGCTAGGCCCTAACATTAGATATAGCTATTTATTAAGTCTTTAACTTTTAAGAGTAAAATATGAATATCTGATTATGAAAAAAGAAAAATTCCATTCCTTCAAGTCATTAATCATCATCATGTTAATCAGAGATTCTACCCTGAATGAGTAAAGATGATGTAGATCTAGCTAAAGCCTACAGTGGTCTAGTTTACTCACTCAATCAATCTAGATGAATGTAGGACCCTACTGTACGTAGTTTGATTAGTTTACTCACTCGATCAAATTGGGCAGTGCAGTGCAGCGGGTACGGATGCCGAGTCAGTGAATTCCCCCGCCGACCCGGCTGGCGGCGGCGCTGTACACTGAGCTGAGCGATGAGCTGCTGCGCGGTAGCACTAGCAGTCGTCTGCTAATTTACGGCCAGGACGAAAGAATACGAACAAACATCAGCCATCTCGTCTAAAATGTAGTACATTCGACTTCTCAATAACGAAATGTATACCAGGAATCAAAAATAGACCTTCATGCATTATGAAAATGATATTTTTGCAGTGATTTACTGACAAACACACTGCTCGAATTTCAGTGGTCCGAGTCGATACAACGCACATTTAATGTACGTGCGGCAATGCGAATTGCGAGCTGTGAGTAAATTGTCCGAAATGCCGTTTTTTTGTCATTTTACCTAAAGAGAAGTTATAGATTGTCTTCAATAGTATCATATAACACAATTCCATTGCAGATTGTGGTTGGAAATGGCATTATTAAGTCACAATGAGCACAAACATTGACACATTGGTATCTCTCGATCGATTAAATTTGTCGGGACATCTCGCCCCAGTCTTTGAGGCTGGGGCGAGATGTCCCGTGGGGCGAGTTAGCCCGACTCCTAATAAACAACGGAACTCTCCTTCCTAATCATTTTTATTTAATACTTAATTAATATTTTTCGAATATACGTGAAATGCTACAGGGTAAATAGGAAATGGGAGATTGGAGAATCACAAACAATGCCTCGAAGGTTGAAACAGAGGAAAGGAAAGACTTCTGGTTCTGTTGCCGGTCACCAAGCTGGTATGTATGTGTCCCACGTATCGATTTTTGTGTCTGTCCTTTTATACACCGGCTCCGAAGGGTGCAACTGGCAAAGACAGCCGCCTGGGGTTGTGGTGTGCAGGTAGCAGAGTTCCTGCTACGTGGTAGGCGTGTGGTGTATATTGACTATTATTGCGCAATGTCAATTGATGTTAGTTTGGATCATTTACCTCATTGCGAGTTTGCGACACAAGGTGTAGATCTAATTCCGACTTCATTTTTAGTCATGTGTAATCATATTAATTCAAACGTTCTCTTCTTATTAATCTTGGCATAACTTGTCCTGACTGACCCCTTTTTCAAACAGAAAGTCAATCAGTTATTAATATTATTCTGAGTTTTAACAAATCTTTCAGTTACCAAAATTTAAATCTAGATGACAATTAAAATTGAAAACCACTCGTTTTGCTTGTGTGTGTAGAGTTATGGGATGGGGGAAATATGGAGACCTAGAACAGATCAATAAAGCTTTCTTGTCAGTGTGGACTGTGGAGCAAATGGTGGTGGTTTCCTGCATTTTGGCTGTAATTCACGATAATCTCCTATGTTTCCAAAAATGACAGATGTTCACAGAATCACAGTGTTTACGGTTAACTTGCAGCATACTGCAAGTAATGGAGAGTAGAAGACTGTCTTAATTTAGGAGACACTGTCTCAGTGTCTTTTTTGTCATGAAATTTAGTAGCCTATTTGGGAGACCAACTTAAAACTCCCATTTAGGATACCAATTTTCTGAGTTTACATTGATTTGGCTTATGAAAAGCAGATCCCTCATTAAAATTCCTCTTTTTTCACATACAAGTACCACAGATATATCTGAATTTATTTTTAGTATTAAATATCCACTGTTGTTTCTGTACAAATTTGGTTATGAATCCCATGCATAGAAAACAAATGGACTTCTGAAGTTCTGATCTCGGTGAAGCAAAACTTTGACTCGGAAAAATTGCTTGTTGTTGGTTTATGTTTCTTTTGTCCTTTTGTTAGCCAATTCTCTAATATGGAAGACCGCCTATTTAGTGGATATCTAGTTTGAAAGATCAACCCGCCTATGCAGGCATCAGGCTGGTAGATCTATTGAATTAGTGGAAATCATATACTCTGATTTTGATTTATTTGTTAATGTTTTTTTTTTTATCCTTGCATTTCTTACAGATTTTAAGCTTGGGGATTTTGCTGACAATCCTGCTGCTAAATTGCCTTCCCGAATGAGCAAGAAAACTTATCGAATTAAATATGATAAGAGTGAGTAATGATTTTGTTTACTTTTTAGATCATGTAAATATAGTACTTAACCTAGTTCTTTGTCTAATACTATTTTATGCTGTTGTTTGTTTCTTATTATTATCAATCCCAACTACATATGTACATAAGATAAAGAAGACTGAAAATTTGCAATTGATTGGAGGACTTGTGATTGATTCAGATCAATATATCATAGATCATGTAGCTGATATGATTATTTGTTTGTTTGTAACAGCTGATATGAGGGAAGAGAGCACATCTCAAGTCAAGAGCAAACTGGTGACTCAGGAGGCAGATTCAAAATTTGAAGAGAAAAAGGAGAAGAAGATAATCGAGGAAGACCTGGCGTGGGATGAGCGAGATTGGGATGAAAAGGATCTGTTGGACTTTGAGACACATGCTAACTTCTCGTCTCGTCGGCAGTTTGATGACGAGGATGATGAGGAAGTAGCGGAGGAGGAGGATGTTGTGTCGCAGAGAGGAAAGAAAGGTAAGCTTTAGTTTGCAAAATGTAATACAAAGTATAACTGCAGCTTTTGTAACAAAGGCTGGCAGTCAAACCTCCCTTACTGACCACCTGTCTACAAAGACCACATTTTTGTTTCCCTTGAAAAATGGTTTCTCATTGAAACATGTACTAATGTAACCTGTCTACAAAGAACACTTTTTGTGTTTCCCTTGGGCGGTCACTGTAGACAGGTTTGACTGTATCAGGCCATGTGTCCTCCATTTTTAATATACAGTGAAACCTGAATATAAAGACCGCTCAAGGGAAACATGCATTGTGGCCTTCAGAGGCAGGTGGTCTGTGTAGACCACTTTACTTTAACACATGTTCAATGAGAACCATGGTTTTAAAGGGGATCAAAACATGTGGTCTTTCTATACAGGTGGTAGCCGAAAGAGGTATGACCTTATCTGTATCTAATTCACTGGGCAGACAAGATAATTCCTCTTCTTCTTATGGATAATCTACCTCCTTCAATACGGAAGATTCTTGCAGATGTATATACTGGGGTGTGCAAGTGGACCACTACACCGGGGTTTTCCCCTACTCTTATACGAATAATGCAGTGGGTTCTTAATGTGCAAATGTGGTGACTCTCCTTTACATGGGGCCTCTATTTAACAGCCTATCTGAGGAACGTAGTGTTTTCCACTTAACATAGCCTGTGTCTATGAAACAAGGGGAGAGGTACGTTAACACACAACGCAGGCTTCAGTCATCCGCCTGGGTGAGATTCGAACCCAATATCTTTGGTTCGACAGGCAGACGCTTTACCGACTGAGCCAATTTACTCGCCTCAGAACCTTTTCACCTAACTATCCCATCACCTCTTTTGTTTGACAGCTTCCAAAAAGAAGACGAAAAAGGATCCTCCACCAGCCCATGAGGGCACCAGAGTGTACCCCACGGATCTTTGGTACGTTCTGGCCGATTACATCAGACCTGAAGACATCACCACCTTCTCCTGTCTCTGTAAGGCAGCCTACAGTATCACCAGGACAGTATCATTCTGGAAGAAATTGTATTCCAGGTAGGTGGCCTCACGTTTGCTCCAGAGACAATTGTATCAGGTTTGGATGAGGGTTCAAGTTAAGATTTAGGTTAGGTTTATAGTTAGGATCAGGGCTGGGTATCTCCACTTCATCTTGCCTTTGAGCGATAGGGGACAGCTTTCCTTTTCCCCATCTCTTCATAGACATCGCCTTCTCCTGTCTCTGTATTAAAGGCAACCTACAGTATCACCAGGACAGTATCATTCTGGAAAAAATTGTATTCTAGGTAGGTGGCCTCACATTTGCTCTAGGGACAATAGACCAGTTCATAGATACAATCTGCGCATGGGCAGATAAAGGTCATTTGTACCAGAAAGGCAAAAACCCACCAGAGATTAATACTGGATATGCGCTCATGAAAATTATGTAACATTATTCATTTATGCACCAACGGTGCATTGTAAGATATGCAGGTGGAAGTATTCTTTTCAAGAGGGCAAACAAAAGGTATTCATGAAGCACATCTAGGACTTTGGCAGTTATTATTCTAAGATGCTCAAAGTGGAACTTCTCCATGTGTAAAAGATCTGTGGATATTTGGGGTCATTTGTACCATGTGCTATCTGTAAACTCCCTTATAGATCAGTTCATGGTTAGCACATTTCCCAAATGACCCCAAATATCCACAGAATAATCACTCCTACAGTGATGGATGTGCTACATAAATATCCTTTGTTTCCCCTTTTCAAAGAATACTTCCACCTGTGTATCATGGAGTGCACTGCTTGTTCATAAATTAATAATGATTACAATGACCTTTATCTGCTCATGCTCAGACTGCAACCAGGAACTGGCTTATTGTAATGGGTTTGGGTTCAAGTTAAGATTTAGGTTAGGTTTATCGTTAGGATCGGGGTTGGGTATCTCCACTTCATCTTGCCTTTGAGCAAAAGGGGACAGACGTTCCTTTTCCCATCTCTTAATAATTTGTAAATTTTATCATTTTAATTTTGATATAGTTTTAGCTTACTGTATTGTGTATTTGCATTAGCAATGTAGTGAATTCATAGTTGCTAAAATATGTAATACAATGTTATGATAGTCCATGGCCATCGAGCCATATGACTACAAAGATGTTGAATGCTGAATCTGGATTTTGCCTTTGATGACTGACATTGTCTACTCTTATTTCTTACTCTCTACTCTTATTTCTACAGATACCTCAACTCCAGTACTGCCCTTCCACCTTATCTTCAGCTAGGGGGGAAAAAGCGTACTCGTGGCCTTCGCGCTTTTGTCATCCGTGCCCTCTACTTCCTGCACGAACCCTACAGACTTGCACTAAACGTGACCTCTCCTGTCGGAGAGGGTCGATCCTCACCAGAGGCCATAACAGATTTCACATGCCTTTACACGTGGTCCTACGGGAAGCTCGGTCACCACTGCACGCACTTCATGAAGCTACGATTGTGCAACACAGAGGGCGCTGTGCCACATATAGGCGCCTGCTACGATCCTAGCGTCTTCGTTAACGACAACCGCTGGGAATGCATCCTCCGGGTCCACTGCGAACACTTCCAGGATGTGCCATCGGCCAAGATCATGGGGCTGCAGTTGGTGAGGTCTTCGGTGAGCGTCAGCGCCAACATGCGCCATCATCGGGTCAAGCTGGAGTTTGGGAGAAAGGGTCGGAGTGGTTTGTACGTCAAGTCCAGCATCGTCCCGGTCTTCCTGGATCCCGTCTTGAAAGTGGACGTCCTGCACTGGTGGCATCCACAGTTCAGGGAGAGTTCACAGAGGTCCATCGATAAGGCGGTTGCAGAGAACGCAGCTAACTTGAGAGAGAATAATGTTTGGGAAGGACTATAAAGTAATTGGATCGTATTTCGAGCTAGAAATAAGTAATGGCCCTATTAAAACCTGGACTTAAGGTTGGCGTCTTGCACTATGGCATCCTCAGTTCAGGGAGAGTTCACAAAGGTCTATCTTTAAAGCGGTTGCTGAGAACGCAGCTAACTTGAGAGAGAATAACGTTTGGGAAGGACTATAAAGTACATGTAATGGGATATTTTGAGCTAGGAATAATTAATGGTCCTATTAAAACCTGTACTGAAGGTTGGCGTCTTGCACTTCTGGCATCCTCAGTCCATTGATAAGGCAGTGAGGTGCTAAGAATGTAGCTAACTTGAGGGAGAATAATGTTTTGGAAGGACTTGAACTCGAGGGATCGCTGTTGAGGGAAATAATGTTTACTTTATAGAAACACATAAACTATCATATATATATATATTCAGAGAGAGGTTTTTCGACAGAGCAGTTGCCAAAAACGCAGCGCACCCGAGGGAAAATAATGTTTGGGAAGAACTATACATTCATGGGATCACTTTTGAGAGAAAAAAATGTTTATCAGAGAGAACTTCTCAAACTATCCTCATCTCCCTGTAATCTGATCGGTATTCTATGTTCTGGCCTTTCATCTTTGTACCGTAGAATGTAGATTCCGCAGTAATGACTGTATATGTATTTCATGTTATATTTTTAATGAAATCCTTTCATATTATGGCAAGAGTCAGAAGCGCATGAACCGTACAATTGATGCTAAGTTAATGAGAACATGCTTGGGTCTTGTGAATTTTCGCCTGCTTTGATGAAAAGATCATATAGCTATCAAATTATTTTCTATTTCAAAATATTTCCCTCTATTTTCTGTGCAGCAGCAGCACTTTTGCTTTAACATTGCGTAAATGATATATAAATTCTTTATATGGAATCATTTATTTATTTTTTACCAGAATGTAATTTTCATAATTAGGATCTATGAATAGAATATGAAAAACTACCAACAGCAAAGGGGAACTTTTGTTTAGAAATCACTATGTGTCATGGCCTGCAAGATTACCAGGAACACAGGTTTAAAAAAAAAAATGAATGGCATGTATGGATTTTAATAAACATTTTTACTGCGTGATGGACATGAGCGCTATATAAGTGTCCATTATTAATAATGATTTAGAACAAATTGGTCGTATGTACCATTGGTATCCAAATGTAATCGTTTTTGAAATCTCATTTACTTCTAAGTATTTCACTGTTGCCTCTTGCTTTCCTGTTTGTGCAATCATTGTTTTAATTTTTTTAATAGGGGAAATTATTCTCTATATTTTACTGCCATATTGTATCTTCATTACTCAGGCACAACCGTGCCCCTTAAACGAGTCATGAACGAGTATTAAATCTAATTCATACTGACCTTTATGATGTTGATGATTATGTATTATGTTAGCATGTTAAGCCCATCAACTAGGGCGTTTCAATTGGACATCTTATGTGGAATTTTTGGGACAACTTTACTTCTGATGGTGAATTTGTTTCCCATCGAGCTTATGCAGTATTTTGAGTATTGGTAAAACTGAAATAGTCCCCCACCCCCCTCCCCCCCCCCCCCCCAAAAAAAAAAAAAAACAATAACAACAGAAAGTTAGAAAGACAGTGGATTAGTGAAACCAGTTTAATTCATGAAGAATATATACAGTGGAACTTCATTATAAAGAGCTCGTATATAACAAGGTATCTGTTAAAACAAGGTGAATTTACTGGTCCCTACTCTTTACATTTTTATTTGTTTACCCTAATACAAGATTCCTCATATATAACAAGGTAATGTCCAGGGTCCCTAGGTCCTCGTTATAACAATGTTCCACTGTAGAGTATATTTTTTTTCTTCAATAAGACTGGTAATGTTTCAATTCCTTCTATAGTCTGCACAATTTTAGAGGATTAACTAATCTCAAAGTAATCAAATATCATTAGCACCACTCGTAGAATTGTACTTCCCGCTGCCTTCTAAACTGATCAATGATCGTTCAAAGTACATTTTTATTTTGTAGATGTTTGAACAATTTTCTGTAATGGATGAAGCCATGCAAGTATAGCACAATCATTTTATTACAGTATACAATTTGTTTTATTTTACCACATGCATATGTCGTGGTCTGCCACAAATGAGAAGATATCACATTAATCCTTTGCGAATGGGAACTGCCTGGTCCCTGTATTTAATATGTGAGAATGAGAGGATTCGGTATTCAAAGGGTTTAGCATGGTCTTCAACAGTATATTTGATGATGATATCATATGCATAATATGATTGTAAAAGATAAGAGATATGGAAATATTTGTGAAGAGATATATACTCTATTGAACTCAATAAAGCAAATTATTTTTTTTTGAGATGTACATGTGTAGCAGTACAATTATTTGTATGTTTGGAGATAGAAGTGATATCCTTGTTATTTGAATTTTTGATGGTTTTGTTTGGCTCTGCCAATCTCTCTCTCTCTCTCTATCACTCTCTCTCTATATAAATATATCTCTCTCCCTCTCTATCACTCTCTCTCTCTCTCTATCTATCTCTCTCTCTTTCTCTCTCTCTCTCTCTCTCTCTCTCTCTCTCTCTCTCTATCTCTCTCTCTCTCTATCTATCTCTCTCTCTTTCTCTCTCTCTCTCTCTCTCTCTCTCTCTATCTCTTTTCGCTCAATGCCATTATCTTCCCTTCTTAATTATCTCTTTTTGTCTCTACCAAATTATGTGTACCCTCTTTCTTTTTTCTTTCTTTTGATCTCTCTCTCTCTCTCTCTCTTTGTCTTTCTCTCACTCTTTCTCTTCTCTTAATGCCATTATCTCTCCCTCTTACATCTGAATTGTCTCTACCTCATTTGTGCCCCTCTTTCTTTGTCTTTCTCTCGCTCCCTTTCTCTCTCTAACTTATCTTACTCAACCCTTAAAAACGGTTGAAGAAAGAAAAATATCTGGCTTTGCCACTTTATTAATTGAAATGAATGTTAAGAAATTAACCATAAGCATAGGGGGGGGGTCGATATAAAATTTCCTGTTATAACAAAAGCATTTTCTTGTTCTTCCATCATCAAAAGACACTAACTAAGATAAAAAAATTACATATTTAAGGAGCTCGCTGCCTAAGGATATGTATTGGGAAATATCCCTTTGCGATTATGAGGCAAATTAATTAGCTCGAATATGAGTACATTTGCGGAAATTTGGGGGCCACCCCCCCCCCCCTTGCACCAATATACAGTATGGTGAAGAAGAAAAAACACATGATAATAAAACATGGAGATAATTAATGGAATAATTAACATTCATAGAAATAATAATGTAATGAACATTTAAAAGACTGTATGTTCACTTGTATATTGTGGATAAAAAAGAAAAAGCAGCTCGAATAGAAAAAAAAAGATTTAAGACAATTGTTAAAGATTTAACGGAAACAGAAACAGAAAACTAACAGTGTTGAATCAGAAATCGGAATGTGCATTTTTTCAAAGAATAAAAAGGAAGCTTTTAGTCATCAATTCATTTAGGAATATTTGGGTTTTTTTTTCTCGAATATAATTCTGCTCGCGCTCGCTCGTGTTATTTGATTAATAACCATGAGGGCGCTACATATTAGTTAAAAAATCTTAGAGCTTGCATGCTTTGTGTCATATGTCACGGAAGGCGACTTCTGGTTAAATCGTTGTAAGTTTTTGCTTGTTTTTATTGTATTTAATCTTTTTTAAGCTGTATGAAATGAGTCAAACAAATACTAACGGCATTTAGAATCATGTTACTTTGTGTTATGAATGTAAGGTGAATGTTGATGGCTATTTTGTTCGTTTAAATTCTGACGAGCTTTACAGCCGGTGTTACGAATTTCGGTATTTGCAGAACGCTAGCTCTCCTTGCGCTTGCTAGCAATGTAACATGCATTGGCATTCTCATTGTCCATGTTTCACGCACTGAATCTATGGGAGCACCGGAGCCGGAGCGGAGCAGAATAAACTAAGCGACCTAAAGTAAAGTCAGAATAAAACTAAAAGTAAACAAGATTTATCTTTGCATTAAGTATAGACAAGAAATATATTTGTTTTCCTGTAATTATTGTCTTCATGTAGATTCTCAACATTCTAGAAATTAAAAACCAAATGAGCCAAACATTTCAGTTTGACAAAAAAAAAGTTAAGAATAAAAGTTGAAATGTAAAAAATTGAAGAAAAAAACAATTGAATAAATGGCTTTATTTTCCCCTTTGCCCTTGCCTTTGCATTGTCCTGTCATTGAGTATCGACTCATTGGTTTGATAGAATTGACATGATTTACATTCAGTCTCAGACTCTCATTCAGAGACAGATTTATTCATCATGTTCATCGACATATTATTATTATCTAGACCGAATTTTCCGTCTCTTTCGTTCGTTAAGCCTCTTATTTGGGTAGGGTCGGCTCTTTCTTTAGAGCCGACCCTACCCAAATAAGAGGCTTAAAATTCGGTCTAATTATTATCATGATGATATCATTTAGATCTTAACATTCAGACTTGAGTCTTTTTCACATGAAATCAGACATGCCATTTTCTGATTTTTACATGTCAATTGGAAAAATTGAATTGTCAATTGCCTGTGGCCTTTGCTAGATCATAATACGTGTACTGTTGATTAATTTATTGGATGAATTGTACGAGTTGTACCACCTCAAACTGTTTGTACTCATGTACTGCTGTTTGATTTTGAGATCATGAATTGATTAATTAATATTGTAACGTGTTTATTAACTGAGGGAACTTATAAACCAAAATCAATCATCGAACATGCTGCATCAAAAACAATCTAAACTCTCCAACAAAACTCAAGTAAACCAGGACAGTAGAAAACACAACCTCACACGAAGAAGGACGGAACAGAACTAACTTTAATACTCAATATTATAACATGGCTCTGAGTACAAATCAGGCATCATAACAAAATAAACCAATCAGGGGAAAGTCATGTGATAAGAGAAACCAATGAGGTGAACAGGCTAGATAGATCAAAGCCGACAAAGGTGAGAGGCAAAGAGAACGAATGAGAGAAGAGAAAGTGCATGTTGCTAGGGCAGGAAAAGGCAACCATGCATAGAGAATATGAGAAAACAACAAAGGGAATGGGTTTGAAGGAGAGAGAGGAAAATAAGGTGTGGCAGTAGTGCAACTGAAAGACTGAGCTGTAAGAAGGTGAATGAAATGGGAACATGAGCAGGGAAAATGAATATGCAAATGAAGAATGCAAATATATATATGAATATGTAATAATTGATAATGGATAAGGAAGAGATGAGAAATTTACTAACTGAAATATAAAGACAAATTCCAACTGTTACAATATGATTGTGTTAGAATCTAGAGTAAAGGAGCCGGTAATCGGCCAGCTCCAGTTTTCGGCCGATTGGTTGGATGCATGGTAAAATCACATTAAAATACATGGCATAATAGCACAACACATATCCCACACATACCATACCATGCCAGTGTCACTAAAGAACCACATTTGCAATGAAAAATATATCCTAAAATATCACATTTTAGCGATGTAATCGGCGGTCCCGCTACCCGAATCTGAAAAATCGAGTATCTTACGCGTGTCTGTGTCTGTAAGAAATATGGGTACCATGAAATGAGCTTTATTTCAAGTATTTTTCAGATTTAGAGCCTGATTTTGTGCTAGTCGCAAGCTCAAAATCTCATCGCATGTATTAAATCAATGCAGCCGCACACCGCGACGCACACACGATATGTCCGTCTAATTCAGATTCCAATTGCCGATCACGGCAGTACTAGTTTTCGGCCTGGTGAGCTCCGGCGTAGGATACCTGCTCCGCCCGCTAGTGCTATAGATCAGCGCGGAAACGCACGGCGCGCGCGCGCGCTTCCTATTGACTTTGTACATGCGGCCGAAAACTGGTTCGCTATGCCGATAACTGACTCCGAAACAGTGAAAATTGAAATGAATATTGTCATGGCAATTCGTGATTTTTTTCTGGGATTCTTTTTTTGTTTAAATAATAATAAAATTTGCTTCATGATTTGAACAAGAAATGATAATAAATAGGAAGTAAAGGGTCCAAAAAATAGGATTTTGTCTTAAGTGGCCGAAAACCGGCTCCTTTACTCTATGCAGTGTTTTTTATAATCTGAATTGCATGTCTAAACTCATTTCATTGTTTTTCTTCTTTTTATCCAGGTTCCCCTGGATTGTTTTAAAATCCAATTTCAATTTGAAACTTCTTGAAACAATCCCTTATTAATCACATGCAAATGTGCGCAGCATCAAGATGTGTTTTGGGTAGCTGCAATGCTGCATGATGCATACTTCTCGATAAGCCAGACATGGTGCGACGTACCACAAATTTTGCTGAGCCGCGTAACATTTTAGGAATTTTTAAATTCAAACGTTGGGAGGTCTGATCTTGAGTTGACCACGTCTGTCAGAAAATTACTTAAAGGTTTTTCCCCGGACGTAAATAATCATATCTGATTGATACGTGTCTGTAAACTAAAAAAGTGTCTGTTACAACACATACACACACAACTCAATATTGGTCATAAGTCTTCTTTTTTTTCTTCATTTCTCGCTGGCAGAGAGGAGTAGATCTTCAGCTAGCAGATCCCTAAGACAGAAGCAGGCCAACAGCATGGCGTCCCACTATCGGGATCACGGTCCCCTGGACTGCAAGGTGTACGTGGGTGACCTGGGAGGCGGGGCCGCAAAGCACGAGATAGAGCAAGCCTTCAGCAAGTACGGCACGATCACGAACGTCTGGATCGCCAGGAATCCTCCGGGCTTCGCCTTCGTGGAGTTCATGGACAGTCGCGATGCCTACGATTCCGCCAGAGGCATGGACGGGAAGTAAGTTTGTTCAGATATATATAATAATTATTAATAATAATATGAACAATTTATATAGCGCTTTTGACAAACAGTTTCAAAGCACTGTATACAAATCAAGATTACTTCAAGAAAAATCAATATTACTATAAAAAGGAATCCACATTTCTATGCTGTTGAATTCTAGTGCTGAAAAAAGTGTAATAAACATTGGGCTCAGTGTAAATTGCCTGGAGAGAAAAAAGCCTGTGATGCCGAAAATATTGTCGGTAGCGTGCATGATCGTAATGTAATATCATTCATTCTGACCATTTTTATGTGATTGAATATATGCATGCAATTTTTTGTATTGCTAAATTCATACCGTACAGCATCATTAGCATGTGTATCAATCTCTCTTTTTTGTTGTTGCTTTCTATCACTCTGCGTTCTCTTTCTCCTTGTCTTCTGTCTGCATGGGTTCTCTCTCCATCTCCCTCTTTCTTCTCCCTTCTTTCTCTTTCCTTCTCCTTTTACCTCTCTTTTCATCTTTCTTCATGTCTTCTCTACACTTTATCCCTGTACACCCCCCCCCCCTTCTCTCTCTTTCTATCTCTCTTTTCTTTGTTCTTTCTAATCACTCTTTCCTTCTCTCTATCTCCTCCATGTCATCTCTGCATTTTTTCTCTCGCCATCACTCACTTTCTCTATCTCCCTCAATCCTTCTTTCATCCTCTCTTTCCATCTCTCTCTCTATCTCTCCCTATCTCCTCTCTCTATCTCTCTCTATCTCCTTCTCTCTTTCTCTCTATTTCTCTCTATCTCCTTCTCTCTTTCTCTCTCTCTCTCTCTCTCTCTCTATTTCCTCTCTATCTCCTCTCTTTTTCCATCTATCTCTCTCTATCTCCTTCTCTCTTTCTCTCTCTCTCTCTCTCTCTCTTTTTCCTTCTCTCTCTCTTTTTCCTTCTCTCTCTGTCTCTCAGGTATCTATGTGGAAGGCGTGTCCGATGTGAGCTGTCCAATGGAAAGTCCAGACGACCCAGAGGACGGGATCTGGAAGCCAGGCCTAGGTCCGGAGGCGGCGGCGGCGGCGGAGGTTCCTACGGTCGCTATGGTCGATCAAGGTAAGACCTCTCTATGCAAAGTTTGTTCAACCCTGGCTTCGGTAGTCGATCCAATATCTACCTCATTACATACTCGAGACATAAATGATAATAAATAATAAAAACTTTACTTATAAAGCCTCTTTAATGTTACTGCTTTTAAAAAAGAAATTACTTTCATTATTCTGTAGTTTTATGTTTCTGTAAGTCCGTACTTATCCAAAAGCCCATAGGCAAAAATTAGGCATGATTCTCAAAATGAGATATTGTTTGTAATTCCTAAACTTTAAAGAAAAGCTTGAGTTCTGGGGAGACCAGGAGAGGTGGAAAATAATTTGAAATGGGGTTTGTTATTCCAGAAATTAAAAAGGGTTCATCCATGTTTATGTAATTCCGGAGAAGAAATATGATTTGGAATCCTGTAAGTGTCAAGAGTTTTAAAATCTGTAATTGAGATATTATAATATACTCTATACTATTAAGTAATTTTTTTTCTTAAACACAGTTTTGACAAGGAAATACACAACCAAACTTTGACGTGTGAACCCCATTTTCTTTTAATGAATAACAAACCAAATTATTTTTTGTCATCAAGACCCTTTGAAAAAAATTGAACCTTTAGAATAATGATCTCCAGAATACTGAGCATCCCTTGACCATAAGGGTCAAAGTGCATGACCTTTATGGGCATTCTCTGTTCTCTTTTCTTTGAGAATCGAGATACAGCACCTGCCATTCTTGTTTTTTCCTGAATCATAACCAAAATACTTTTAGTTTTATTCTAGTGGTCTTTTTTTCCTTCTCTCCTTGATTAATTGATCTATATTATTGGGGGAAGGGCTTTTTGAGAGTGTTTGGTTTTTTGGTAACTTTTGCCACAAATCTAGCTTGTTTTGGGAAAACCGTCTACGCGTAGAGTAAACCACTTTTGTCAAATGGCCGTCACTAATGGCTGCATACACATACATACTGCATGTATACATGTTTCATGGTGTATGGATGTAATTGCACCCTGTACAGCTTCATTTCTAAGCCCAGCGCACACTACGCACTCTTACTGGGATCTGATTTCTCAAGGGCTGTGAACATTCAAACACGTAAAATCTTATTGATCGAGGATCTGATTAGTCATGTAAATAATGACATCTAAATTTTAGGGGATTGCAAGATTCATTGAAAGAGGAATCAGTAAATTGGCTCAGAATTGTACTGACATCAGACCAGAAGTACGGTTGTCTACAATTTCAAGCTCATTCTGCGTTTTATTCTGACTAGAATGTTTGAAAGCACTAAAATTCTAGTTGTTAGTTTTCTTATCATTATGTACATTTACAACCTAAATCCGCAAAATGTTCTTTATTTAGATTTCCATAAATATTATAATTGGCATTTCTTCACAAACCAGATCGGGCAGTGTGTGTTATTAAAGTCAACAATGGTTGGCAAACATGTCACCTACATGTACAAAGTGGGCAGACAGTCGGTAAACAATTGTAAAGGGGAATTGGGGCAGCGTCTGCGGAGCACTGATGCTTTGTTGTTTACAAAAGTACTTTCAGCCTTCAGAATATTGATTGATGTTTTAAATATTTTTCTCCATAAACTCAGGATAAAGAAAAAAAGACAGGTAGAGACAATGTTTATTTCCAAAAGAAATTGTACACGCTATGGTAATTCATTGCATTTAAAATTTAAGGTAGAGGCCATTTCAAATCAAGATTCAATTTGCATTTTCTTTGAATTAAGGATAGGGGCCTAAATATCAAACATGGCCAAGGTGTGCATTTATTTTGGGAATAAATCAGTTCTACATTTTCAACTGAGCAAATATTCAGGTCCTCAATTTTGAAAGAATTAGTTGATAGTTGTACAGTAGTATCTTTTTAAAATATACCAAATCTTTTTTCAAATGTCATGAGAGTTACATGCCTCAATATCAAATTCATGTTATTCATGACAGGAAGTTTCTTCTGGCTAATCAGTGTGGTTATTTCTAAAAATTTGCAACTCTGATTTTTTGTTTTTGTTCTTTTATTGAAAGTTATAAATAGTCTTATCATTTAAATTTATGTGTGTGATTTTCTGAAAAGAGAAAATGTCAACGAAAACTGCAGACTTCTTTTCTTTTTTTTAAATCCAATATACACTGTATGAGGAAAAACCTTGACTCTAACATCACAACAAGTTGCCAACTTGTGGATTTTTATGCTTACCCTCCTTTTAAAGTTTCTGGCATCGAATGCCACATGGCAAAAAACACAGTACATGTAGATCTAGAACCGCATGTGTAAAATTGTGAAACCAGAAAATTACTTTGAAATTACACTTTTACCATTTGTAAACATTTTTTTAAGCAACAATTACATTTCTTCTTGGAATTGCACAAATTCAGTGTTATGTCAATTCTGATTCAGTTATTTTTGTGCTTGAATTAGATGTTTCATAAAAGTTGTTATCAATAACAAATGATAAATTTATATGACGAATTTGCTCTCAGCCAATCAGATGATGTGATTTCAGTTGCTTATAACAGTTAATGTAACTGGTTATTGATATCAAGTTTTATGTAACAGGGCCCAGAGCCTCTTGTGAAAATCACAAATGTTATATTCATGCGAAGTTTCTGGTTTTACAGTATCAAGCCAAATTGCACAAAGATGACATTAATTTGTCCTAAATCAACTGATTGCTTATTCAATGTATCAAGTAAATCCAACAAGCAAGTGAGAATCTTAATTTAAAACAAGAGTTTCCTACCCCCCTTGGTCTTTGATTGTCTTCATGATGCTGTTTTTGCTGCCACTTGTTTCAGGCTTTGTCTCCTCAACACCACCATCATCCTCAACCTACCTCATCACCACCTCTACGACTCATCGATCACATGATTACATCCGCCCAATCAGCCCCCTGGGTTTCTTCTTCCTGAAGGTTATCAACACATCCAAAACAACCACAACAACTACAGCACCTCCCTCCCGTCCACGCCCACACCCCTCCTCTTATCTATCCGAAAAAAGAAAAAAAAACTTAAAATTTGGTTATCAAATCATCCTTTTGAAGCCTGTCTGCACTAGTTTGGCCAGGTGTGATTAGACCTCCCTGCAAGGTCACTGACAGGTGGTTATCTCATCAAATCAGCTCTCAATTAACATAAGAAAAAGAGGATCATGGGGGACCAAAAGGCACTGATTACATTATTAGGCATTATTTGCTACATAGAGGGTGCAAGTAGCTATAAGCAGTGCAGTGGGGCTTTAAGGACATTTTTAAAGATTAAATTCACAAATTGAGAGATAAGGCTCTTGTGCTACTAACTGGCACTTTTGATATCCTACTGCGACCTCTTCAGCCAATCAGGATAAAGAGTCAACCAAGTGTTAAGCCAAACAGCCCAACCCAGCCAGCTAGTTCTCCACCACCTGTCTTTCCTCAACTCTTATTCATCCCGGCCCAAACAACATCAACCAGCCCAAACAACAACAACAACAACCTCAACTACATCTGGCCCTCAAATCAACCAACCAGCCTAACAACTGGCCCCAAATCATCTAGCCTAAACAACTGGCCCAACTTCTTCTTCTCCATCCACCCAACTTCCGGGCTTCCTAAACAAAAGGTTCCACCGCCTCTGGCGGTTTTTATTGTCAACTTTATTTTGTTTATTTACTCTTCCTCTTTGAGGGAGAGAAAAAAACGATGTTGGAACTCTCCCCCTCTGGAAGAAATCCAATCATATTGTTGCACTGACTATATGAATTTTGCATGCTGTTTGAGAGAGAGAAAGAGAGGGGAGTGAAAAGTCATGTTATTACTAGTTTTCATTATTTTGTATGTGATTATAACAAAAGTTGGGCCAATATTTTGAAGTTCCACATAATTGTAATCAAAGGAAGACCATTGTTTTTATACAAATGTGAACTGCCAAAGCTCGGGAGACTGCAGTCCTGTCAGAAGATTTATGTCTAATATTTTTTTGAGTTTCACTCCTGGTTCTACTTGTGCGTCTATTAAAAGCAAAACAAAACAAAAAACAAATTACGAACCCAATAAAGATTATAAACCTACATGTATGCTTCATCCTTGAGCTTGATTATTAATTCTGGCGTGATTCTGCTCCCTTTTTAAAGGTAGGGTTACAATACATATACATGTCAGTTGTGAAAATTTCTTTAATGAACTGGACACACAACACATAATTTGCTGATGAATGCAAGACTGAAAAAAGAGAAGGAAAGGGGTTTATTTTCAATGTCTATCATGCCAACGTTCCCTTTTTTGCTGTTTTCTTTTCAGCAAACACAGCCGTAGCAGAAGTCGAAGCAGGTAAGAAAACACTTGATTTTACGACCGTAAAAAGTGAAGGTTTCTTGTAGAGCCATTTTATAAAGAAATTGAATTGATGTTTTCTATTTTGAATGATTATCATGTTATCATCGTAAAATTATTGATAGCGTAATCAAAGCAAAATACTGAAATTTGGGGAATAGGGCCGGTATTCAATAAATTGCTAAGCTAAAGAACTTTACTTATCTCGTATCCAAATCACATTTTAGACTTTTACATACGAAAGACAAAATCTAAGTACAATACTTTAGCAATGTGTCATCACACGATCAATCAAAATTAATGCGTTGCAATAAATGCGCGCTAATATAATTGTGGGCAGGTTATGATACTGTGTAAGAAAACCATATGCCTGCCAATCAAGGCCTCCAAATAATTGGCTTAAGTCTGGTAGGGAGCTGTCTTAAAATACTAAGTAAAACGCTTAAATTTTGTACTAAAGTATGGAATTGAATATGGGCCCAGGGAAACCCTGAAAATCTCCAAGACAATAATGTACACACAGGATAATGGACATATGAAGGTACAGAGTCTTTGTGTAACTTCTTTTGTGCTTTCATTTGCAGATCACCTAGACGCTACCGCTCACGCAGCAAATCACCACGCCGCCGATCGCCTGTGTATAAAAGGTAATAGCTCCCTCTATCTTTAATTGTATTTCTCCTTTCCCCCCTCTTAAAAGCAGAAATGTCATAGAAAAATAAGATAAGTTAAAGTGTTAAATTTTTATTTCCTCTGCTAACTGAAAGGTGTATGGATGTTTTAAATTTGAGATCATGAAATAAATAATGATTTCAGCTTGGCTAAAAGAACTTGTTTATATAAGTTAAGGACAGTTTCCCCTATTGTTTATATCCTGATATAAAGTAAATATCTGTAATTGAGGTGAATACATATATATTTTTAATACATGCTTAGGAAGGTCGAATGAATTTAATGCGTGTTCTGTTCAATTATTCTTTGTTTCAAGAAAAAAAAGTTAAATGAGTGTCCCCTCCAAATGCATTTAGTGTTCAATGATCAGTGTATGTTCAATAAAATGAATTCCTTTTCTTTGCATATTGAGATCAGTTGATTGAAATATCACTGAACCATCACATTTCATATATTCTGCCATTTGTCCAAGTCATACATAACATAATTTACAAATACAGAAATTAGATTAATGCCTGTCTGCACTAGTTTGGACAGGGGAGACTTGACCTCCCTGCAAGGTCACTGACAGGTGGTTATCTCATCAAATCAGCTTTCATTTAACATTAGAAAAAGGGGATCATGGGGGACCAACAGGTACTGATTATGCATTGTTTGCTATAAAGAGGTCACAAGTAGCTATAAGTAGTGCAGTGGGGCTATAAACATAATTTCCACATTTACTCTTCTTTCTCTGATGTTACCAGAAGTAAATCCGGTTCCCGAGACCAATCTCGCGACAAGTCCCGCGACCGTTCCAGGGAACGCCCCCGCTCTAGATCCAGGAGTCCCCCGCCCCCGAACTCGATCCAGGAGTCCCCGCCCCCGTTCGCGCTCCAGGAGTCCCCGCCCCCGCTCTCGATCCAGGAGTCCCCCGACCCCGTTCGCGATCCAGGAGTCCCCGCCCCCGCTCTCGATCCAGGAGTCCCCGCTACGAGAAGTCGCACTCCCGTTCGCGTTCACACTCGCGGACTCCCTCGGAAAGCAAGGATCGCCACTCCCACAACGGAGATGCCTCGCCGGTGCATAAGCAAGAAGCAGAAGGCGGAGACTAGATTACCAAGTTTGATTTTTATGACACAGAGAGTGTATGCCATGTTTTAAGCTATGAATTCCTCCTGTTAAAGGGTAGAAGGACGTTAAATATGTCGTTAATAATGGATTTGATGTCCTTATGATACAAGTGCATTTTAAAACATCAACTCATTTGCTTGAGGGCATTGCAGTTTTTATTCCAGGAATCGTTAAATCATCCTTAAAATTGGCAGCATAAACCCCTCGGAATGCGCTTTACATCTGAGATGTAGATTCCAATAGTAATAGAAGATGAACTCTGCTATTGCTTTGGGATTGGGGAATTTTCTTTGCCAAAAAATAACCTCACTTTTCAGTATGAGTAAATCTAAATGGAAAAATGTATTGGAAATCAATGGATTTGTTCTCCTATTCTTGTTAATTCTAAGTTGATATAGGGTTAAGTTATTCTGCCTTTATCTTGTTTAGGATAATTATGCAGCATGTAATGTCCTGCTTCATATGATGGTAAAGGCTTTTATTCAATTTTCAATCTGGTGAGGTAACCAGAAAGGCTTTGGTGATGATTGGATTAATTTGTGCCTTGTTAGGGTTTGTATGCCTCCGCTCAACGAAATTGGTGCCAGAGGCATTACATTGTAATGCTGTCAAGCTACAAGGAAACTTGAAAGAAAGAAAAAGACAGACAAAACCAAATGCTATGCGAAACCACTACATAGTTGCATTTGAGATACTCTCTCCGATTCTGTGTAGCATGGATTTGTTGCACGGCATGTTGTCTCTCGCACTATGTTGTGATTATTTCAAAAATAAGGTTGAGTTCTGGAAAGGTGAACAATTATTTGTGAGCTTTTCATTCTTTTTATGATGGAGTGGAAGAGTATTATAAAATGAAAAACATATCTCTTGAAAAGAATTTCTCTTCAGATGCCTTCATATTCGAAATATGACAAGTAACAGCTAAAGGTTGTGGACCACACTCTCGTGCCACATGTTTGTGTAGTACCATATATGCATTTCTGCGAACAGTTGTACTAGAAGTTTCTCCTTGGTTCATATGACTTTTAGCAGCACTGGGCCAGTTTCGTATCATTTTTATGATTAAAAAACCTCACAGTATACACCGATACTAATGTGCTACACATCAACCTTTTCTAATTATTTCCACACAATTTCTTTCACAATGCAATCGTATGGCAGGAACTCAACTTTATCTTTAAACAAGTATTTTACTATCAATTAAGATCTTCATCTCTCTCTCTCTCTCTCTCCCTCCCCCTCCCTCTCTCTCTCTCTCCCTCCCCTACCTCTCTCTCCCACTCTCTCTCTCTCTCTCTCCCTCCCCTCCCTCTCTCTCCCACTCTCTCTCTCTCTCTCTCTCTCCTTCTTCTCCCTCTCTTCCTCTCTTCCATATCCCTTTTCTTGTATCTGTCATAATTCTATTCATCTATTTCATCATAATCGATTATGGTGGTTTAACCCCCGTTTCTCTGTGTGGCTAAGTCTTGTTGCTGCAAACTGTGAACATTGTAAATGTTTTTTAAATGTATTCTTACTCTTATTCCAAAAATAATTGTGTGGTCCTTTAAGAAATCCCACTTGTTGGCCAAATAAGAACACTATATTGAACAATGTACATGTGCACTTGTTTTATTTGACTTTGAAAATGATTTCCGTTCACACAAAACTGTTGACGGATAAGAACAAGGAGTTCCATGTAAAGTCCAATCTAAGAAAAGCTTCTTTTTAGCCTTTTAAAAAATAAATAATTGAATTTTTCTGCATTTAATTTAGAATAATAATTTACCCATTGTTGTGAATCATGAATGAAATATGACCATTTTGTTCTTAACCTTCGGAGAGTTTAGCTCTACATTCCCAGGTGCCTGTGCATTTTATGTTGAAAACCAAAGATATTTTTACGAGATTCAAAAATACGGCTCAAACATGCATCAAGAGAAAAATCTCAATATTTGATTCTCTCCTTTTTTTATGTTGCCCTGCATGCTTTCTTTATATCCTGCTTTTATTTTCTTCTACAATTTATGTTTATCTCTTTTACGCATCTGCTCTTTCAACTCCAATGTTTTGATTGGATTGTAGAGGTGTTGTGAACTAGTGGATAAGTCAAGGTACTGTAGCTCACAGGTTACGGGGTTCAAATCCCAGCTCAGCACCAACGTCCTTTCGCAAGATGTTAATCTACATTTGCCACTCTCCACCCGGGTGTTAAATGGGTACCTGGTAGGATGCGAATGTTAACATAGTTTGCTCAGCATTGTGAGTGTCTGTAAAATTGTGCCTGGCTAGAATGCTCCCAAGGGAGTGGAAAATATGCATATCATTATCTGCCCTTGAAAATTGTGTTTAGCTACAAAATTTACTAATTTATCTTTTACTTATTTTTAGTAAAAACCTATAAGTATTGGATTATGCGTTTCGCTTAAAGGTATTACAAAGTTTTGGGAAATTTTGAAAAATGGGTGGATGTGATTCTTTACAATTTTGATATATTTAGATGCCCCTGTGGATGTATTAAAAACACCAGAAATGTTAGCCCCTAAAACACTTCTGCTTTTGAGAAAAATTGAATATAAAGATTTACCGGTGCTCCCGGTAAATGTTGATAAATTTCAAATAGCTCCTACGGCCGTACAATGGTAGCTGCCACCATAAAAATCTCAGAGTATGTATGTAGTATATAGTTTCCGAACGAGAATAGCCAATTGGTTGATTTTAGTCAATAAACATTGTTTTATAGTGTGTGTGTGTGTGTATTGGGTTTTTACAGACGTGTATCAATCAGATATGATTATTTACGTCTGGGGACCGACCTTTAAACGTCACCATCCGAAAGACGTGACTCAGTTTCGAACCTGCGTCCTCGGCTGAATCAGTTTGTAACTTCCACTGTTAGCTGGATTACAGGCGCACGCCACAACGCCTAGGTTAATTAATATCTTGACCTTGAGAGGGAGCTATTCAACATAAGGTGTTTATTATTTACAATTTCATAACTTTAGAGTCGATTTCGACCGCGACAACGATCACTGAATATTGTACGAAGGTATATGCTTCCAATGAACCAAATTCATGACCCCATACCAAAACTTTGTATTACTTTTAATTGTGACTCAATCTGCCTTCCTACCATTCCTGTTTTGTTTTTAATCTATATTTGCATGTGCACATTTCCAAAACTTAATCTTACTTTTGATTTTGAACGCTTGATACAGTAATATGCAAGTTCATTTGAGCAAAACAAGGTTTGAACATTGCGCATAATTATTTGCTATTGATGGAGAAACTTGTATTTCTTGTTTAATATGTATGTGTCTTATTGTTGTGCGTGATTATCAGTAATTCAGTATTTGTATTTTTCTTCAGAGCGCACGTTTTTGTTAACTCAGTCGAAACGAACAAAGTAGGCCTACTGTATAGATGAAGATGAGTATTATTGCCATTGGATACTCTATATGCTGTAGTCTCAAAGAACAAACCTGTAAACTTCTTTTTGCATATCAGATACGACACGTTCAACCACCATAAGCCAAATTAAAAATCTGCTGTAGTTTAATGTTTACATTTAATTGAATGACACCTGCAAGCAACAAAGGTCTTGCACGCATTCACTGAGCTCTGTGTAAATGTTAGTTTTGCATGAACGTCATCTTTATAAAAAAAAAACCCTACTGTTTTGCGTGTCATATCTGAGTGAGGCTCTAATGTATATATTGTTCACCTATAGTCTCTCTTTTTGTAAAACTCTGCCGCATTAACTCAACTTTCAAAATGGTGGCCATTTCAAACATCGCCTTTTCTTCTTCAAATTAGTGATTGTTCCTGAAAGAGTCTTGTAACACGTTGTTTGCTGTGCTTCTTTCAAAATCATTTGTCGTAGGTTGTGCAAGTAAAATCCTGTTAACTGGAACCTTTGCTTGAAATTAACTTATGCTTTTGGCAATAGTACACTTTACATGAATTAACTTATGGTAAATATAGTGCCATGTCAGTAAAATAGCTGTTTACTTGGTTCATCTATTAATTGTGTTGTAAGCTACACATGCATTTCTTAAGCTAATTTATCTAATATTACTTTTATTTCAAATTCTTGTAATTAGGAATATGTACTTATTATTCTAATGTTTTTAATTTCTACGAGTGTTCTTCATTGTGAAGTTCACTTTATATGTTAAAATTGCTATTTTCTTTGTCAAATTTATTGGGTATGTGGTTTCATTTTCTGTTAAGTAGTGAATCATTTTTTAAATCAATTTCAGTCCGTCAAAAAAAAAGTTTAAAATAATCTCTGTTTCATTTGATAAAATAAGCTTAGCACTCATTTTACCCTGATTATGAACTGATAAATATGTTTGTAAATTTGTGTATTTATACACTGTATTGGCACTTGTTATAACACTTGACCCTGTTACACTGTTAGACTGGTTTTGGTGTTAATTTACACCCTACATAGATGCATGTTAAGTATCACCACGATCGTAATATCAAAACATGTATGCAGTTAACACTGGTTTTAACACCAGATTGTGTTACACTGTGGAGTGTTTCTTGAAACCGTCCATAAGCTTCTTGGACATTCCATTGAAGCATGTGTTATAGAATTAACACCTGTTT
>JAVYIG010014253.1:0-42655 GCA_035222895.1 Strongylocentrotus droebachiensis
CTCTTAATCCACGGCTGAATTCAGTTGCCCCCCTAACAGCTTTGCCCTGTTCGCTAAATTATAAGAAAGAAGACGATTCGTTGTACTGTTCTCTGTATTAATCCTTGTCTGAATTCAGTTTCCCCACTGAAAATAAGTTGTGACATAATAATCTTTCTCCAAAAATGAAAAATGTTTTAGGAAATATCAGGAAATAAAATGAGTGAAAAAAATAGAAATAAAGATACATTGACGTGAATTTTTAAAAGGGTGAACGGAAACAACATAACAACTAGTGAACTATTTTATAAGTCATACTAATGTCCGAAAATCTTTCTCCTTGTCTCCGATCTCATCACGAAATCGTTACAGAGTTCATCTATGTTTACACTGTCCAGGATTGTCTGATGTGCATTGCAGATTGCTACTTTTGTGCTTCGCGCTTAACATTTAGCTCGTTGCTTTTGATTCTGCGTCTTTGCATTTGGCGCACTGCATTTCTATGATGCTGTTGATAGAACAAATTGAATAAATTCATCAATTCCTGATGAAGCCGTATGAGCGAGAATTCAATTTATTCTTGTCTCATATACGATTGTCTTATTTACTTCGTATATATGTATGTATTATGAAAATGAGATAGCAAAATGTGTTTATTAATGGTCATCTTGCGAGTAATAACCATTAACTCCTCTCATCGGACTCTCATCATTAATTTTTCTCTTCATTTTTTTAAATTTTTGTATGGTGAATTATTGGGGGGGATATATCCCCCCCCACCCCCCCCCCCCCCCCCCCGGGATCGACACCCATGATGTCAACGATTATTATTTGTAACTTTTGACCAAATAATTATGTATTATATGGTAAAAAACTTTAAGTTGTTATGATTTCGATCATGGTTTGAAGTAATACACCTGTTTAACATACCTTTGAATGTTTATTACGGCACACATATGTATCGTGCAATAAAACATGAAGTGTGATTTACTCAGAATACAGGGTTATTAAAACTAATTATATTTCAAACACCATAAATCTGCTAATTGAAACATTTTTTTAAATTAAACATACTATCATATGTGTTGTCATGCCACACACAGAAAATAATTCAGACTATGTGATGAATAAGTCATTTTGTTTTCCCAAATTTATTGATATCTTTTTGCAGGATGTGTATATTTTAGTGGAAACACCGTGCACATAACCCGTACATGGCGATTCCTACATTATTAGCAGTGTTAGTCCATGGGCCAGAACCCGATTTCATCATCATCATTATCATCATTATATCATCATTATCATCATCATCATTAGCATCATTATATCATTACCATCATCATCATTACTATCATTATATCATCATTATCATCATCACCATTACTATCATCATTATATCATCGTCATCATCATCATCATTACTATCATTATATCATTAGATCATCATTATCATTACTATCCTTATATCATTATTATCATCATCATCATTACTATCATTATATCATTATTATCATCATCATTTATATCATCATCATCATCACCATTATCATCATCATCATCATCATTATATCATCATCATCATTACCATCATCATCATTATATCATCATTATCATCATCATCATTAAATCATCATCATCATCATTACTACTATCATCATTATATCATCATCATCATCATTATGTCATCACTATCATCATTATCATTTCCATCATTATATCATCATTATCATCATCATCATCATCACCATTATCATCATCATCATCATCATTATATCATCATTATCATCATCATCATTATATCATCATCATCATTACCATCATCATCATTATATCATCATTATCATCATCATCATCATTATATCATCATTATCATCATCATCATCATCATCATCATCATCATTATATCATCATTATATCATCATCATCATCATCATCATCATTATATCATCATTATATCATCATCATTATATCATCATCATCATTATATCATCAGTATCATCATCATTATTACTATCACTATATCATCATTATATCATCATCATCATCATTATGTCATCACTATCATCATTATCATTGCCATCATTATATCATCATTATCATTACCATCATCATCATTATCATCATTATTACCATCATTATATCATCATCATCATCATCATCATCATCAGCAGGAGCATTTTCCATTATCATATTCATTATCATTTTCAGAGTCCTACACGCCCGCATACACGCAAGATTCACAACACTGATATTCATTTAAATTTACTACCTTGACACTGATTTAGTTAATAACAACTATGATGAATGTAAATGCAATCCCAAATTGCTCGCAATCATTCAACATTCGATTCACTCTGCTTCGCATATTTGCTGTGTTTACTGATATTCTAACTCTTATTCCATTGCTTCAGACGGGATTACAGCCTTGCAGGCATGATACAAATTGACTTTATAAAAGAAGCAATATCGTGTACAGTGCGACCCCGAATTAGATGACAGTTTTAAAAAATATAGGATAAATGATGCAACCTTTTTCTCAGAAATTGTAATACCTGTCGATTGTAATTGTATTTGTTTATTGTAATAAAATATACATTACATGCAGTCCAAGGATTATAATTCTCTAATTTACATAACAAAACGTATATTATACATAAATATCAACGTTAACAATCAAGTATTATTATTAAAATGAGATCAAAATCGTCACTAAAGCAGCAAACCGTTAGGGTAATAAAGTATATAAACCATATATTAAATGAATAAAACTCTTAAATATATTGCATCTAAAATGTAAGAATGCCAGGCTATTCAATTCCATCAAAGGTAACTGGAAAATGAGATAAATGGAAGGGGGGGGGGGGAGGGCAAGTAAGACGTAACTAGAGGCTCGGTCGGATATTACACGGAAAACCGTGGATGTTTCTTTTTAATGATCAATCCAAAATGTATCACGCTTAAAGGTGGTATAGCTTGGTAAATACTGGTCAACGCCAACTACGTCTTCTTTTGGACCACTGCACGTAAACGGATGGACTTAATTAACGGTAGTCAGCGACTTAAAGGAAACCAAAACCTTCATACTAAGCTACTTTTATTGTAAAGTTTAAGATATTTGAAAAATATCAGTGATAATTTGAACAAAATCGGTCAAGGAATAAGGAAGTAAGAGCTTTTTGAAATGACTAGTCACTAGAGGGCGGTATTCAATTTGATGACATCATCTGTGAACAACTCTCCATGCCTTTTGTACATAAATTTTCATGTTTTTCCTTCTTTCTTGTGATTGAGATAATGTACTCCCCTGGAAGCAAGATATAGAATGCAAAATGATATTCTACTTCACATGTAATGAAGTCGGATCAAGAACACAAATAAATACGAAGAAACCAAAAAAATTGTGAAATTTTATGTACAAAAGGCATGGAGAGTTGTTCACAGAAGATGTCATCAAATTGAATACCGCCCTCTAGTGACTAGTCATTTAAAAAAGCTCTAACTTTCTTATTCCTTGCCCGATTTTGTTCAAATTTTCACTGATTTTATTCAAATCTTTTAAACTTTACAACAAAAGTAACTTAGTATGAAGGTTTTGGTTTCCTTTAATCTCTTCATGGTCAGCGCTTGCTAGCGTAGCGTTCGTGAAACAGACCGAAGTTTTCCCCACTCTTCGGTTTTGGGTATGTTGCACACACGTGAATGCTGCGGTCGCGTCGTCCGTAGTCGTATTATACCCGATTGGCCCCGAGTCAAGCCACGGGCAAGATGCATAGTCTCATCATGCTACACTCCCTTTAACATTTATGTATCTTATTACGCAAAGCTCAGTAAATGCACACAAGTCATCTGTTGCACTCCATTTAATTGCACGTTGAGGAAAAAAAAGGTTTACCACGCCATATCTAAACAAGCCTTAAAGGTATGTTCTATCTTGTACAGTTTATGCCTTACGATATATTATCCAAAGCGACAAATGTTTATTTGAAAATAACAGAAATCTGTTCTAACTTAAATTAAAATAATTTTTATGATTAGGGGCCATATCATCAGATCAACTTACTTTGAAACATGACTTGGATTACAAAGAAATAACAAAATTTATTTTTTTGCCATAACGTACAAGAAACTGCATCATTCTATATATTTGTTATATTACCAAAAACGTACTGGAACAAAACAAGAAAAGAAAATAAGAAAAGATGTTCGGAAATGCAGTGGCTGACAATGAAGCTAAAAACTTGTAAATTGGAGAACAAACTCGCTCGCACAGACACAAAAACAGATGCAAATGCATACTAATGCAAGTACGTGCATTGATTCTCTCTGTCTCTCTCACATACATACACACGCGCACGCACACACACACACACACACACTCATACACTCACGAGCTAAAACAGATTATCAAAAAATACAAATGCAAGAGCACGGTACGAAGATAGGGGAACAGAGAAGAGGAAACGTGGGGGCGTGGATGGCCTGGCATGTCTCCTTCTTCCTGGTCGATTAACACATAATTAAGGGAATAGAGGATGTACTATGAAAAAAAGGAGACACAAAATATTAAAAAAATGCTCTTTTCCAAATAAAATCTGAGCTGAGGTGTACACGGTTAATAGGCTGAGAAACATCACGCATGATTAACAAGAATTGTTCTCATTAGCTTGTGTTTAAAGGAATGTATAGTTTTCAGTTGAGGTAGATTGGAGAAAGGGGATTCTATAGTTTCCCTCCGGTAAAAGTGAATATGTGATTGTCAAAAAGTGTTCTGGGACCCGTTTCATAAAGCCTTTCTACACTGACAAATGACAAAAAACAGTGACAAAACTGCTGAAAACCTATCAGAACGAGGATTTCACTAGCTTTTTAAAAAAAACTGTCAATTGTCACTGGTGACAAGTTGTGTGAAATGGGGCCCTCGTCCTTGGTAAATGAACTGAGCCAGATTGCATTATGAGGTAATTGTGAGAGTTTTGGTTCCTAGCAAGCATCGAGTTGAAAATATGAGGTAGTTCATGATTATTCTTCAGAAACATGAAAACTCCTTACCATAAAGGACATATTTCATTGATCCTCAGGGGGGGGGGGGGGGGGGGGTAGTGAGCACTTATTCTTTTATTTTGCCCTCGAAAATTTGAAAAATCGCACCACCCGCCCCCCCCCCCTTGAGCGCCAGGGGGGGGGGGGGGGGCTTCTCCCAAAAAAAGGTAAAATTAACGTGTTTTTACACGTCCCCCCCCCTGGACCCGCCACTGGTAATAGTAGTAGTAGTAGTAGTAGCCGTAACAATCCAAATCATTAGTGAATAATTTCATTCCAAGGCGGTTGCCCTTTGCGTCATCAACTGGTACACATAACGGTACGCTTTAGGGATGATGATGAAGATAGCGGAGAGCACGTTGGTTAACCCAAGTAGAGTAAAGGCTCCGTCATATGATTTGGACCAATCAAAAAAGCATCCTGTAAAAACACAGAAAAACACATGTTGTAAAACGACGAGAAAAGAAGCTGTAACCACGACCATGTACCTTTACGAAAAGAAAAGAATTTTCTCCATTACATCTTTATTGTTCAAACATTAAATTAAATAGCTACACAATGTTGACCCAAACCCCAAAATAATAAAAAGACTATATCAAAATTGACCTAAAGGCAGAGTATTTTACCGATAGCTCTCCAACTGCGTATATGTGTTTTTCAATTGCGCCATCTTTCGGTGAAGATGTATATAGAGCGATTTCCGGTTCCTATACAAAAGCATCATCATGCGCGCGTCATCAGTTGGCGAAGTATTGTGGGACATGCCTGTCGACACTTTGGGACATTGTGAGCAGCAGATGGCAGCACACCTAAATCTGAAGTAGTGACGGTAGAACACCCTGCCTTCAACATGCGAAGCGCTTAGTGTCAACCTCGATCTTTGTTTCTTAGCACTTACTATAGTTTTTAGTAAAAAGAAGGTTGAAGGAGAGTGGACTGAGTAAAAATATTAAAGGGAGTGTATCATGGGAAATATTGGTTAACGCCATCTACGTCTTCTTTTGGACAACTGCACGTACACGAAAGGACTTGATCAGTGCGCGCTAAACTGGGTTAGCGCGCGCTAGCGTTCGCGAAACAGACCGAAGTTCTCTTCACGCTTCGGTTTCGCGTATGTTGCACGCACGTGAATGACAAAGTTCTGTTTGTTTAAAGTAGTGCTTGCATTTCCATAATTTTATTAAACGAATTCGTTTTCACTGGTTGCCTGCCGTAGCAAAAAGCAGATTTGACAAAAGACTTAACTCCGTTTCGTTGATAATCAGCCGTAGACGAGAGTCTTCATGCATGGCTGATTGTCAACGAAACGGAGTTAAGTCTTTTGTCAAATCTGCTTTTTGCTACGGCAGGCAACCAGTGAAAACGAATTCGTTTGTTAAAATTATGAAAATGTAAGGGCTAATTTAAACGAACAGAACTTTGTTATTCCTCGCTCATTTTTCCTGATTGAGGTGTCATATAAAAGGGCAGAAACTCAACTTTCTAGAAATGTGAATTTTTCTTCGAAATTCAGATACCGCCCGCCAAATGTCTTTTTGGTTTCCTTCCTTCAAATTGCTTTTAATCACTCATGCGTGAAATATGCATCATCTGAGTAGCATCAACTGAAAGAGGAGACTCTAAGCTTTCCAAATACGTATCATTCATTAATTATGGTTGTGATTAAATTAGGATAAAACATCGATACTTCTCGGTTTCGTTTTTTCTGGGACGCACTGTATAGGTGAACCCCAGTAGACATGACAAAACTCTAAATACATGTATGTTACGGACCGAAATCAATCTGCAATTTACTCAAACATGAACATCAATAGATTTTGCAAGTATTATACATAACGTCTCTGTCTTTTTTTTGGACTGTGGAAAAAGCATGAATTAGAGATCCACATGTTTATTGAGATTAAAAAGGCTACTTGCTGTATTTTTTCATTTTGTCTTACTCAGGCCTTTTAACGATGAAATGAGTGCGCCCATCCGATCGTTGAAGTTCAAACCTGACCTTACTTGATGTTGGTAGAGTATTAATTTGATATATATTTTATTGTGTTTTATTGACGGTTTATGAAAAGAAAGAGTTTGAACAATAAAGGATTTCCACTTTCTTTCTTGTTTTGCTTAGTGTATATGTAGAAGGGGAGAAATATGTGGTAGGCACTGGGTTTCCCGAAAGTTCCTTTGCCCAAGGTTCGTAATTCCTATAGACAAAAAGATTCCACAAGTGAAATAGGGTTGATTTATCCCCAAGGTTCATTATTTCAAGAAGAAGAAAAATGCATTGGTGCTGTGTAATTTTCAGAATCATAATGAACTTTCAGAAATATGCACCCTGTTTTATTTTCGGATTTACGAACCCTATTATTAGAAACCTTTAAGAACCTTTGGAATAACGAACCTTCGGAATTATGAAATTTAAGACAAACGACTTGTAACCAATTACATTACCCACTACGAATCCGCCGACAGGAAGACCTGCGCCAAGTGCCATGAGAAGAAGGGATATAACGCCCGCAACGTCGCCATCTGGAGCTGAATCTCTGGACAAAATATTTATCATTGCTGTCATAGCGCCTAAGGTGCTACCATTTAAGATCGCCAGAACGCTTAAGGCCCAGAATTCGGTTGAAATGTTATTCATTGCGTACGCGACAGCGGACAAAAGGGATAACATTAAAAATATCGTGTGGTTCGAGAAAAGTTGCCATTTGCTTACAAACCCTATTGAGAAACGTCCACAAATATTAGCAGCTCCTCCAATCGTTGCAAGAATTACTGAAGTTTCAATCGGGTGTCCTTTCGCGACGCTGTTTGGTACAAGGAATACTATCCAAGCACTGTAGGAGAAACCTAACATGAACATTGCGAATATGACACTCAAAACATCAGGCTTCTTTTGCACAATGTCAAACCCTAACATTGATTTGAAGGATCCCCATATAGATTCAGGTGATGTATCGTCAGCAATATCAGTGTCGGCGGCAACACCATTCGTTGATTCCATTAGTTGGATATCTGCGTCTGTTTTGCTTACTGACGGAGACTCCAGAATGCCTTTCATTTCGTCTGCAGAACAGTATGATTCTGTAAGGCTTTTTTGGGGCATATTGAGTGCTTCCTCATATGAAACGTGATCAGGAGTATTGTTCATAATACCACTCGGTGACTCTTCAAGTTGCAAATCTTTTCGGCTGATTGACACAGAATCTAGAAGACATTCCGTTTCATCTGCAGAACAATGTTCTTCGGCAGGGTTTTCTATATCGTATGTATCCTTCCGCGGAACTTTGACCTCCACAAAACGTATTCCTATCGGTTTCAACAAGGCACCAATTGGGATATTGTGTAGGCTGAATGCACCGAGGAGCATCATGGTTTGTCGCCATCCATAGATTAAGGAGAGTTGTCCAGCTATGACTGGGAGAACCATCATTCCTAGCCCCCCGGCTGTCATGATGATACTAGATACTAATTCAAAATGGTCTGGAAAGTACTGCACGGGTAGGGCGTGCGCTGAAAAGGTCACCATGCTGTAACCTAAACCTGCAGGTGAAAATATTGGTCAGGTGAATAGTATATGTCAAAACTTTTGAGGAAACGTTTTACAGCCGGATAAATTTTGAGACGGACAGCCCAACAGAGAGAAAAATGTCGGTCTCTTGGGTCTTCTTAAAAAATTATCTGAGAGTTTTTAGGGTTCACGAGAAAAGTCTTGTCTGGTATCGGTCTATTGGATTTTTGGTCTCGTTGTCACTCAGAATACATCCGGTTTCAAAACTATGTTTCCATTATGATATGACATAAAATTGCAATAATTAACAAGAACATTGACAAACTATGGACTATCATAATTGTTACAAAATTGACGATCGTGTCACCGTAGTAACAATGGTTATTTAGTCATTAACGAGGTAACACACAAGGGTTATAAAACTGCTTTACATTTGTTGGCGATTGAAATTATTAGCAAATTAATAAGATTTGTTTACATTTTACCATCGTCTAAAATTCTTTTGGACACGGGGCCTTTCAGGCACATGTATTTCATATGTAGATCTATTTGTAAGTAAACTTCTTGAACATTTTTTTATTGAAACATCAAGAGGAAGCTATCATTTCAAGAGAGAGTGGGCGATTACATGTAATGGCCAAGGGGGTGGGCGTAACAAGAAGGAAATCCCACTGACGGTGAGCGTAATATATATCCATACAAATTCCATCCAATAAGGCTACCCCCCGCCCCCATCATGCCCCTCCCCGTGTATCTATCTAACTTGGATTGACGTTTGACTTTAAGAAATCAAGTTTATACATACGTGCAAGATCATGGGAAAGTATGGAATCTCTCGTGAACATTGATAGTAACGTTTAACTTCCACATGATTTAAGTTGATTGATAAACGTTTGATCAGTTTTAAGTCCTATTTTATTCTACTCCTCCCCGTTCCAGTTAATCCCATTCGATCTCCTCAATATTTCAATCAACGTAGGCCTAAACATACCTGACATGGTAAGTGCGATTGCGAATTGTGGAAGTGATCGTGTAAAAGAAGCCATCATGTAGGACGTGCTTCCGATGATTGTTCCTGTAATAACAACTTGGCGGGTAGAGAAATGTTTCAACAGCAATCTGTTTATCGGGGCTGAAGGATGAAGAATAGACAAGATAGAGCAAATTGGAAGGTGGCATAATAAAAGATGATAAATTAGAGAGCTGGGGGCCGTTTCATGAAACCAACTCCATGACAGTCATATCTTTGTCGGCGACCTACGGAGATGTCATGAAGCGGACAAACCGTTTCACAAAGCCATGACAGACATGATATCGATATATCGCGATACTAGCAGCTCAAGAACATAGTCTTTGTCACGATCCATTTGATTTATCAAGAATAACCCAAAACAAGTTTTGGGAGTAAAATTGTTCAAAAAGAAATATATACATATAAATTCTCCTAAAATAAATAACAAATAGTGTCATTATCATATTTACATCATCAAACGATATGCATATTTCTGTAAAGATTCTTAAATTGAAGAAAAACCGGTGAGTGTTTTTTTTCTACAGTCGAATCAAAAGTTAGTTGAAGGATACCGTAATGTGATAGTTTATCAATACGTACTTTTTTGTTTATTGTGACGAGGAATTTTAGGCAAAATGTCTTTTCTCAGCCAGTTTTTATTCTAGAGTCTCATAAATACTCGTTATATAATTGATTTGATATTGAAAATATAATTTGGAAGAAGTAAATAGAGAGGGAAAAATAATGCACATATAGGCCCCAAAGGTATGACGGTATCCTAAGAAAAGACTATGGATCGACTATGGAAAACGGTGTGTAACATTCTTACCTCTCTTATTTATATGTTATAGTTTAATGATTTGTGATTTAATGTTTATATTAAGCTTTTTAAAGTTTGTGTATAATTTGCATTCTCACTTTTGTACATTTGCATTTCGCATCCCAGAGAATTACGTACCGAACTCGTCTATATTTTTCTCAAAATGATAGTGAAACTAATCGTCCATTTCGCGGCCCATGGAATGGCAACAAACTGACTTGTGATGGCGCTTTACAGCAATTAAAAAGATATGACAGGTTCGGAGCAGTGACAACTCGCTTGTCGCGGAAGTTGTCGCTCATCTTGGCAAAGACGGCTTCGTGAAACACTTAGCTGACAAGTTGCGTGACAGTGGCGAGATGTCGTTGATCTTGTAGTTATGACGGTTTCGAGAAACGGCCCCCATATCTCGTCGGCCGGGATGCAGAAGAGCGTTAGCGCGCAAGCGACTCGATAACTACTTTTCTAATTATTCGCATTGAATGATTTGTTTGAAATTTAAACTGCTTTCCGTCCCAAAAATTGGTTTAAAACATTAAAGACTAATATAAATGTTGTAGTAGAACACGGCCACAATTTTTTTTTTTGGAAATAAGTCAGTATAAAGTTTGAGGCGATTTAGTGCTAACGCCCTTCTGCTTAAAATTTCATTATTGACCTGAAATTTGAGCAAACGCCCTTCTGCCAGCCAGGATACGATTAGATGATCAAGCTTTTCTAGAAGGCGTCACATGACCTTTGTTTAAAGTATATTACTGTACGTCATATTATATCAGCTGCTTTATACGTCACAAGCTTGCAAAAAGCAAATGTCTACTCCTGCACGTTGCAGATCCTTGAGAGAAATGACACTTGAACTATATGCTTATGCAAAGATTTGTTTGTTACTTTAGGGAGTCTTTATTTTTATTTATTTATTTATTTATTTCTAATCTTTTGACAGGGTAGCCCATTCACCAACAAGTAGTGGTCTTCCATGGGGCCCTGAATGAACATATTTACATAGTTTATAACATTTATACAGAACAGTTACAAAAATAATACTCGTTTGCAAAATAAAAATATATCATTAACCTATAGTAAACAGTATAACGTCAATAGGAAAATATTAATTAAGTCGCAATTATGTGAATAAGTCATGTTAATATTACAGAACATGCACGTAGTGTATGCTTATGCTTATGCAAAGATTTGTTTGTTACTTTAGGGAGTCTTTATAATTCCTGTTGCAGGAAAACCACTGCTAAAACCCATTATGTGGGAGAGCATTCTGGTGATGTGAATAGGGCAAGTGAGGTGCGAATATGAATTTTCGCCATTTCCTCGACTTTATATCTTTCTGTATAAGTTCATAATGCATATGTGCGTTAATGGGTTTGTGCGTGTACATTATGTGTGTGGGTGCGCGCAGCTAGCATGTGTGTGTTAAGATGTGATATTACAAGGTATTTGTGCCACCTGCATATACGAGAAAAATGGCAGAACTGCACAATTCTGCCACCTATACAGTTTTTGATCTACATTTGATGCCCAAAACGGGAGAGAGCTCATGCACAATTGGGGAGTTAAACAGCGCTTTGGTATCAGGGACGGATCCAGGGGGGGGGGGGCACACAAAAAAAAAGTTAAAATCAGCCCTAAATTCGCCCAAAATGTACTGAAAAATAGGGACGTGCCACCCCTGCCAAAAAAAATGTATTACATTTTTTTTTAAAATAAATACAAGACTTTACCCTCCCCCCCCCCCCCCCAACGGAGAAAAATGTCAAATTTAAAGATTACTTCAATCTAATCTTCAAAAATTGTGAACTTTATAAGATGAGGAACAAATACGAAACACGGTTCTTGACATTATCATTCTCAGAAAATCTATGAAGATTGCTTAACATCAACATGTAAAAACTGTCCGTTGGGGTTTCTACGCAACTGACATTATATTTTTTGTAACTGGCATCAATCTTACGGTAATCGAAATGAACTTGGCAGGTTGTTCGGGAAAGAGGTATACACTTACATTTGCGCACGGAATTTATTCTCTTTGTATCATATTCAAAATGCAAGGTCTTAGAAAACAATGCATGTTATCATGCTTGATGTAATCATTGCTAATTTACATTTAGGGTAATACAAAGTTTTGGTATATGGTCATGAATTTGGTTCAAATGAACATATTGGAAGCATATGCAATCCTACAATATTCAGTGATCGTTGTCGCGGTTGAAATCGAGTTTTAGAGTTATGAAATTGTAAATAATAAACTCTTTATGTTGTATAGCTCCCTCTCTAGGTCAAGATATTCATTAAGCTATAAAACAATGTTTCTTGACTAAAATTGACCAATTAGCTATTCCCGTTTGGAAATTATATATCACAACTACATATTCCGAAATTACATCCACAGGGGCATCCAAACATATCAACATTGTAAAGAATCACTATCCACCCAATTTTCAAAATTTCCCCAAACTTTGTGTTACCTGGTCAGGAAATGTTATTCAAACATTATTTATGCAGTTTCAATAGAAATGGTTGCGGAATTTATAAGGATATGCTAATTTATATCTTGTTGCATTCTTTCGGAGAAACAACGAAAGGTAACCTAAAATCCGAATTGTAACCTTATTCGTCTATTTTTGACAAAACAGAGCGATGAGCATTGTCGCTGGAGCAACTGCCGGATTAGTCAGCAATTGAAATAACGCATCGTTTCTACATTAAATCTCTTCATTACCTTATCCCAAAGGCAACAAAACATGCCGTCCATGCACTTGTCGCATCATGTTTAGACTTATATGCTTGCATGGACTACGCAACAATCAGATCAGAAGGCTCCAAAAGATTTGGAATTAGGCTAGACGACTCATCACCCGTTCCAAATCCCACATTCATATAACCAAAAGTATCAAGGCATTGTCCGGCACTGGTTACCTATCAGGCAAAAACATGAGTACACAATACTTCACCTGGACTTCAAACTTAAGACCAACCATGCACCGAGCTACTTGTCTGACGTTATGTAGACGAAAAGATGCACATGACCGGGTCTTCGGTCAGGAAAAGTCCACCTGTTCTAAGGACTTCGAAATAAGAGATCGTGGGGTGACAGCAGTGGCGCCCAAGGGGGGGGGGGGGGTGCAAATTTTTTTAAATTTTCGAAGGCCAAAAAAAAAAAAATGGGCCCCCTCCCCTTAGAAATCCTGGATCCGCGCCTGGGTGACAGTCCGCGCCTCTGGAATGCCTTCCCTTATATACATCAATCACAGTCTTCCACAAGAACATGAAAACTTTCCTCATGAAGGAAACCTACAATTTAATAAATTGTTCAATCTTCGCAAAGCGATCTCATTGACCATGCATCCCATTTATGTATCTCTCATCTATTCGATTGAGGTATCTGATTTGATTATAAGATGTCTGATTAGTGTATTACCATTATTATCATTTTGTGGCGGTTTTGTAACAACTTTTGTATGTTCTTGTGCTTGGGTGCCATTATAGGCAGATATCTGCACTACACAAATATAAAATTCTAATTCAAAATTCCAATTTTTCTCACTTCTTCTATAAAGTCAAATCCCATTTTTCCTTTACATGTCCCTTAGTTTAAAAAAATTCGCAACGACTCAGCCAGCCGCTTAATAAGCGGGGGGGGGGGGGGGGGCGGGGGGATAAGAAGACAACAAAAAAATCCAAAGGGGGGGGGGGGGTCATCAAAAATACACACATTAAAAAATCCAAAGGGGGGGGGGTTAACCCCCCCCCCCCCCCCCCCCCTGCGTACGCGCCTGAGCTAAAGGGGAAAATGAAAAGAATTTATAAAAAACAGAAAAAGAAGAGGAATAAGGGGAAAGGGGAGCAAAAAAGCAATTGGGCCACATCCCGCATCCACCCATAGTCAATAGCCTGGTACTTTCAGATTTAATTTTGCTAGTAAGACCAGGGAACCTTTTCAGTCTTTTTCCAATGACAAATGACAAAAATCGGTGACAAATCTGCTGATAACCAATCAAAAGCAAGGATTTCAGTAGCTTATAACAAAAACTGTAATTTGTTACTGATGACAAGTTTTGTGAAATTGGGCCCAGTACCCCCTTCGACCAGAGCCTCCTTCATGGATGGTCATACGCCAGGCCACTGCTTATGTTCGTAATTTCCGTAGCACACGGACTCATCTGTTGACTGAGGAATACGTCAAAGATTGACTTGGTCACTGACGTTCCCAACATGAACAGTACAACTAGTTCATGTAATTTTTTTAACAGGCAGTCAGACAAAACCTTGGAAAGCCGGTAAATATTCGGCAAACAGCAAGTGCACAACCTTTACAGCGACTCCCTGGTTGAGTACCTATCAAGCACTTTGTCTATAGACATCCAGACGATGAAATATTTGTAATGTGAGACGTCATTTTAAGTACATGCATAGTTCATTGTCATTTCCGTATAAATTGTTGCTTTGTCGTGCATGTCAAACTCCATAGTCCTTGACTAGATAAACGAATTTGTTTGTAAGCAGTCATGCCTACGCGTACGCGTACGTTCTTCGCGGAGGTTGTTTTTCGTCCTCGAGCGATTCAGGAATTCCATTGCGTAGATCGAAGGAGTCGTTCGTCAAGAGGGGCTGTCCATGGACCTAGTAGGTCCATGGGTCTGTCCTAGTCCAGATTCTATCCGTTTTATATATATTTTTTTTTATCCTTCACTCATCCTCCTCCCTTACACGCATCCGGGCAACCCACAAAGATAGCGCGACCCCGAAAAAAACACCCGTTGTAAAAGATTGAAAGGCATGGACTTTGTCTGTTTTGATTGGGCGCGCGACACGGACATAGTCCGGACAAGGTCCAGACAGTGGACTAGTCTGTCCTTGTCTTTAAGGACAGTAAATTGCTACTGTTTAAAAAAATATATGTATATAGTCAATCCAAAGTTTAGACCTCACAAATCTTTAAAATGTTGGTCGCTCGCGCAAATAAATATTCAGACCATAACACCCAACTGCAAGGTATGATGCTTAAGCAGCTTCTTGGACCATGTAAAGAGAGAAACAAACATTTAAATCATCCCCCGTTAATGTAATTACAATTTAGGGGTAATATGGTATACACCAATGTCTAAAATAATATATTTTCGCTTTGAGATTTACCTTTGCAGGTACCCCTGTTTTCCAGAAAAGGCCCTCTTTCGCTGTTGCCCCCCCCCCATGACTTTGAAAGACGCCCCGCCGCCCCTGCATGGATGGTTAAGAGCAAGATATAGACTAAGTGATTAGAGACGAGAGCAGTGAGATCGACAGTGTGCGTACATTTTATGTTTTTATTTTAAATTTACAATATCTTTTCCAAGTCTCATACGAGTTAGCTTGCAGTATAGTTGAAAGAGATTCCAGAAGGGTTTAGTAGGCAAGGTCCATAGACGTAGAAGTTAAACTCGATGTAGATCCAAATTATTAATACTCCAGGTGATCAAGACAGAGGTTGATTTGAAATGAACATGAACAAGATGATGTCTAAATGGCGATGCTCAAATGTTGATATTCAAAGGTTCAATATCCAAATGCTGATATATTCAAATGCTGATATAATGTAGGTAAAACTAGAAGAGCATTTCAACTGTAGCTGTCCAGTTTAACATCCAATGGTGATGAACGAGAGTACATGCTATTTCAGATATTATAAATGTTAGCTTTAATTCTAAACTATCCAGAGTCTAAAAGACTCGATACATGCCTCATGATGGTCTGTGTGATTTCTGATTTGATTTAAAAAAAAATTAAACCCAGTTAATTTAAACAACCAAAAAACCAAATCTTTCGCCTCCTGCGAAAAGAGCATTATAGCAATCTAAACCTCATTTGATAAAGTTTCATTTTTTGAACATTTTATAATCATGCTCGACTTCTATATATCTTTATTTTTGTTATATGCCTCTTGGTGATTTACTTTTCTTTTCTTTTTTTTACATGCAGGGTTGGCGCGATTAAATCACCCCGATTTATATAAGAAAATCTGTGATTTAAATCACTTCCATCGACTTGTGTGTTCATATTTGAAACATATTTAAAAATGTGATGTTTTTCCTACTTTTGTGCAATTTCGTGCCAATTCAAATTGGCAAGGCATTGATCTGTATTTGCCGCTGTTAACCCTGGTGTTATAAATTGGCACCTTGGAGGAAATTATTACTTAAAGGATTTCAGCACCTCAAGAGGGCTTGGTTACAGAGCAAGTATTTTAAAGTTTAGTGGGGAGCGGTACAGGGTGATGTTTTCTGCGAGGAAAGACCTTGCAAATCTTTTGGCAACAAGATATTGAGAGTGTAGAAAAGTATACGCTCAAGTATCAGGCATATGTTACGAGGCAATGTAGCCAACGCGCATTGAATATATATATATTTTTTTTTTTATGGAGGTTCGTCATTTTTCCCCTCACTTCGGGACATAATAAAATACATTGTTTGAACAAAACAGAAACAGAAAAATACAATTTTACAATCACACAGAAATGAAAGAAGATTTTTTTTTTTTTTTTCAATGTGGTAACACTTACCTTGTATATTAATCTTCTAAAGCATTAACATTTATCACATGCCATTTAGTAAAGAATTTGCTCGTTTTTTTATTTTTCAAAGCCACTTGCTTTTCAAGAGAAAAATTAAAATGAATTAAAAGTTTGAAACATCTAAACGATGGTCTATGATTCCTGTATCTGTTATCATGTATCATTTTTTTCAGATTAAACAAAGATTAAAAAACAAATTCGGGTTATTTCTTTTATATCCAAATAATACAGAGTCAAAATTCAAACTTATATAAGTACTAATACAATCTCTATACCAGGCTTGAAACTCCGACTCTGGCGGCCTTACATATTCACACCTTCAAAAAATATGCTCCATTGTTTCAGGGAACTTTTCACAAAAAGTACAAAGTTCTGAGTCAACCAAATTTATTTCATGTAATCTATAATTAGTTAGAAGACAGTTTGAGTTATTTTGTACTGAAAAACTCTTGTTTTAACTTCAATAGTTGATATGTAAAAGGTAAAATAAATGTATTTTTCCAATCACTACCTGTAATATCTATTTCTCTCGTAAATTCTTTTGAGAAGTAGGTGGTATAAAAATCCTTTTAATTAGAATACAATAAAATTCTTGGATGTCACGTTTTCTAGCGGTAACTCTGAGTCATTTTCAATAAGTTTAAAGGCCTTGGATACACAATTCTTCCTATCAAAACCTTTTCTAAGTCTCTGTTTCCAAGCTATAGGTATGGCATGAACAATACTCCTGCATAGTATTGACAAACTCGGGGAAACTTCTCTTTCAACCCATATATCAATGGGAATTATTGACCCACCATTATTGTATAAATCACTAAGTTCGTATTTCCAACATGCATGTATCTATCAAAACAGGATGCAACACAAATATTGTTATTATTCTAATTATTTAATTAGTAACTTCAACATTGTCTGGATTAATAAAACTGAAATAATTTTTCAGCATTCCTTTATAAAACGGTGGTATGGTCTTCCACCTTTCACGTATGAACTTGTTTTGATTGTACATTACAATAAGGCACTGCTTTTTTTTTAACTATGACCAAATAGCTAAATGACCCTTAGAGAGCCTGAAAATTTTCAAAGATAAAGAATTAGAAATCAATTACAACTTTTTCTTGTAGCATGGACCTAGATTGACCTCCCATAGCTTAATGAAAAATTGTCAACGTTGCTTTATGTGCATGAGGTATCCCTGAACAGCCAATTGTTTACGGAATTTTGTAACAAAATTGACATAACTTTTTGGTTGGAGCCGAAAAAAAAAATATATCCATTTCTATTGATGATTAATAAGCATGGGTGGATCTTAAAGAAAGTTAACAGTAATCTGAATTAACTCCTGTATTTTGATGGAACAGTGCAATTGAAAATGGTGTTTCGGACGTTACATTTTCCGTAAACAATGTAGACCCTCATTTAACCTACTAGAACAATAAATTAATGGGATTGTTTATGGTTTGAATAAGCTTATTAGTTACTCCAAGTCATTAAATTAAAAGAAAATATAAATTAATTGTAGTAGCGCTTATATAAGAAATATACTCAAAATTTGAAAAAATTGTCTCATTTTCCGTAAACAATTTTGTAACGTCCGAAACATCTTTCAATTTGAAGTAGCAGAAAATATATGAACTTCAGGACCTATCTTTCGTGACATTTTTTAAACATTTTATGGTGGCTACCCACCAAAAAAAAGAAATTTGCAATACATCATTACAATACTATTTTATAGTTAAAACCAATTTTCCGTTAACAGTTGTAACGTCCGAAACAAATGTAACGTCCGAAACAAAAAAATACCAAATAAATGATGATAATCCATATTTGAGGGTATCTGGAGTGAATAAATCATTATGAATTAAGTTTTTATAAGTCCTAACACAAGTCAAAACACAAATCAGGTCTTTCAAATCGAATAATTGTGTGTAAGCTCAAGAAGGGTGTTTCGGACGTTACACTTTTTGATTGTTAACACATAGTTTGCAAATATTAACTAATTTTTGATCATATGTGCAAGTTACGCTTTCACAATGCACACTCCTGTTAAAAACACTATTTTTATAATTTCATTTACATCTAAATATGAAAATATGAAGAAATATGATGCAAAAAATCAAATTTTCCGTAAAATATCTAAATTTTCTGCAAAATTGACTTATAAAACATAAAATATTGAAGCCACACGTCGTGATGCAAGGCATGGCCGGCTGCTTTAGTATATCCTTAATTGTAATTTATCAGAAAAAAATCTCAATAAAAATGACTCGTAAAAAATATTCAGCCATTTTAACAGCACTTTCTGGTATGCTGTTAGCACGTTTCGGATGTTACATTAAACTGTTAACAGACATTTTCATACTTTAACTAGTTCAAATAAGGGGGGAGATTGATGTGAGAATAGCAAATTTCAATTTTTTCAACCTCTCCTTTTGCTATTTACATTGCTGTGTGTTTGCAAATCATCAGGTTTTCATTTTTACAGAGGTTGTTCCAAATTATGTCATATAACCAAAGATTGTATGGTCAATCTAAACTATTTGGTAAGTTACAAAAGCTCAAAATCACCCACTTAAGCTATACCCAGAGTACATGTACATGACACAGGTATGATACAGGTATATACAGTTGATAAAATCAAGCAAATTAAAATATTTTTCTAAAAATGTATGGGAAATATGGATTTTCATTTGAAAATACCCTTTAAAAAGGGCACTCAGTACACGTAACTATATCTGTGTAGAAAGTACATACATGTATAAAAGAAAAAGACATTACCATTAATACCTTATTTAATGATCCTAAACATATACATGTAGTATCTTCCCGTTTGGTTTTTTTTTCTGGTTTTTTTTCTTCCCCTCTACGAAATGTCAAAGTTGGGGGTGTGGCGCTGCGGCCTTATCGCCGGCAAATACGGTATATTTTTAACCTACACTGTATATTGTTTGTCACCTGTGATATCGGCACAGTAAGAGTTAAAATCTATCAAGTCTAAACCAACCAACCAACCAACCAACCAATCAATCCATCCATTCATCAATCGGTCATCAAGTAAATAAATAACTAAATACTTATTTAAGAGCATTAAAAAATGTTGTCGTTTGAAACAGCCTCCTTATACAAATAGTGTTAATGATGATTGTTACTACAGTAGTATTATAACCTGAAACATACACAATGTTAAAATACATCTAAAATGTCTCATTCTCGAGATGTACATATAATAGGATTCACTTATTTCTTATTACTTACATGGCTGGGGTACTTTTTTATAGTTTTATTTAAAAAAAGATTTTTCAATATTTTGCTTACATACATGTATGTGTTAGTGATATTATTGAATGACACACTATATAGTTGAAGGCAAACAACATTACAAGCTGATTAAACATCTATATTGTAGAGTTTGTAGAAATTGATGATCTCATTGAAATGTTCAAATTGTGTAACATCCGAAACAAATATAGCATACATTTCACACTGTTGTTCATAACATGCAATAAAAAGTATGTTTCTAAGTGAATTTTCTGAGGAGTTTTGATGACTACAATTGCTATTAGCTTCATATTTCACTCTGTTAGATCACATAAGCATTTTTAACTACCGGTACACGTTCTTGAAATGAATATTATACCTTACATAAATTGAGTGGTCGATGAAGACAAACTTGGTATACATATATATGTGCTAAACTAATTAAAACTGCAATTTTTTCCATAAATGTTACAGAAGTATTTTTCTGCAAACAATTAATGTAACTGAGGTCAATAATACCTAAAGAAAAGCAATTAACTTGAATAAAGTTATGATGTTAACAGTGTGTAACGTCCGAAACATCAGTGGTGTGACATATACAAATTATTAGGCAATGCACTGGTTCCCAATTTGTTTGCATATATTTACCTTATATCATCAGTTGTTATAATAAAATAAGTTTGACCTAAGAAAAAAGCATTTTACCTATTGAAATTAAAACTTGTTATTTTCAAAACCCAAATTTAGAGCTATTTTTCACTTTCAAGGGATACCAATTTTTTTTTTTCAAAATAGAAACTCAAAAATTTGCATGAATAATCTATGAAACATATTCTTAAAGACCCAACATATTTAAAGGTGTAGTTAATAGCAAATGAGTTTTATATCACAGTTTTTAAATTTGCTATAGTTCACAATAAAATTGTAAGAACTCATAGTATTCATATCTGGTGAATAAATAAGGAGATAGATTAAGCTCCAAAATTTGCATTTCTCATAAATATGAATAGTCCTGATTCTAAAAATACACGTTTGAAGTAAGTAAACATAATTTCATTTTTGACCCTTTTGTGGACACATTTGGTATATGTTAAAAAAACCAGTGCCATAACAAAAACTGGGTCACCACCATTTGGTTCAATGCACATATCAAATATATTCTTTAACACATTACAAGTTGTGTTATACATATTTATTCATTTCAACTTTTGAGCTGCAAAAATTAGTTTATGCTCGACTATCTTGAGAACCCCTTTTTTAAATCCCCTATGGTAGTGTTTTTTAAATAATACCTTATTTACCTCCACTCCATAAAGAAGTCGAATATGATCTTTTCCACACATTGAATGACGTATCCTGGGATATCTAGTACTGAAGCTATATAAATGGACTTTGATCAGGCAAATGTTTTTATTAAAAGTATTTTAACTTAAATTTCTGCATTTCCACATATTACAAATTGTTTTTATTTGTCTGATTCTGTTTTCAAAGTTAAGTTTCTCAGCTAAATCTTTATTATATGGAAACAGACTCATAAGCCTTCATTGGCTTTGTTGGCCACTTAGAACCAAGTGATGTCTTATTACTAAACCTATTGGAACCTAGCCACAAAACTTGTGTATTTTTTACATTAAGTTTCAAACCCGACATCTTATCAAAATTATGCAATAACAAAACTTTTTATCAGCTTCTATACCGTCTGAGAAACATTTTGTTTCGTATGCATATTGAATAATCTTTAACTCGGCATTATTAACAGATATACATTTTACACTATCGTTATTTCAAATAGACCAGGCTAATGTTTTGACTGCTAAAATAAATAAACCCCTCTCTAAATCAGAAAATATACAGTCTAGTGAATTCAATGCCTTTTCAATATCCACAAAAAGCAAAATACCCGATATATGTTTGGTGTAATCTATAATATCTAAAATTGTTCTCACAGATTCCCTTATATACCTTCCTTTAACAAAACCAGCTCGGTCGGGATGAATTAGTTTTGGAATATTCTTCTCTAGCCTCAAGAATAAAGCTAATTAAATAATTATCATTGATGTTATTATCATTATTATTATCAAAATTATCAATATTAATTGACCTACCTAAGACATATGTCAGTCCTTGAGCTAGCCCTGTCACGAGTCCCACCAGACCTGTACTTGTCTGTAGGTCTCTGGTGATATCATCAACAAAAACACCATACGATTTCAGGACACCTACTTCAAGGAAGATGGTTAAGGATAGTCCAACAAGTATCAGCCACCTCCTTAAAGTATCCGACTCGTTCGCCATCAGGGTCATGTTATGCACGTCTTTCAATAAAGAAAAATATCATGGAGTATACACCGAGATTAATCTATACATACAAAGTTGAATCGAAATCGCTGATCTCGTGTGACCTTTGACAAATGAATTGTAAGGCATCGGAATGAAATCATGTTGAGTACGTGTATATTTGTATGAAGTTGTATGTTGAACTCGTGCTAACCTCGCTTATCTGTTGTGTATGTTTTTGTTAGGCATATGGGGCCCCATAGAGATACGTTGTATGTATTATAATTGCTTTTTTAAATATCACTATTGTTGGCGGGGGCGATCTCGAACGAATTCTCCACAAATTAAGCTATGAAATATAGCTACGCTTACTACCTGCAAAATGTATTGCACCCTCTCCCTTCGAAACAAACATAATATTTGCTTCCATATATTAAAAAAAGACTGTGCATTAATTTTCAGTATTAATATCAATATTAATATGTCCATTTGGTTCGAATGCAATAAAAGAGTTCGTAATTGCAACTAAAAAAAGGTAAAATTAACATGTTTTTACACGATTTATTTTTAAAGCGGGGACGGCCCCCCCCCCCCCCCCCTCCCGGATCCGCCACTGCCCCTCTCTTACCTTGCTCTCTCAGCTCCACCATTCCTCTCTCTTTCCTCTACTTTTTGTTTCCTCTTTAATCTCCCCTTATTGGGGGTAGTGAGCACACTTTATTTTGGGGGCCCTCTAAAATTTGCACCCCCCCCCCCCTTGAGCGCCAGGGGGGGGGGGGGAGGGGGCATCTCCCCAAAAAGGTAAAATTAACGTGTTTTTACACGTTTTATTTTTTGAAGTCAGAAAAGAGGGATTTTCCTGCCGCTATATCACACAAGCTAAGCACACCTTGTTTATTCGAAAGATTATATTATAATACAAATATTTCAGGTGTTTTTTTTATTTGTAGAGGCCACCCCTAATACGGAGGAGGCGTCCAAGCTAGCGGCCTTTTTCAATGACATTCTCATTTCGCTAATAATATTCGAAATAATCCTCAAACCACCACGGATTTAATATCATATGAAAGATTATTAAATTATTTACATTTTGATACCCATGTGAATCAATTAAAGAGAAGTTTGAGTTCCTGGAAGAGGTGAAAAATAATTTGTGAGCGTTATCATTCTTATTATGCAAGTGTGGAAGAACTTCAGATAAGACATTTTCCCTGAAAAGCATGGCTCTTCAAATGCCTTCATATTCTAAATGTGTCATGTAACATCGTAAAACTCGGGGGTAGGATTTTTACGCCACGTGTTCGTGTAATCCCATAAACATCTTTCTGTGTACAGTGTTTGTAACTTTACCAAGACTTGGCCAAATTTCTTATCATTTTGATGATTCCAGAACCTTGCAATACACACAAATTTTTATATGCTAGATGATCAACCTTTTCTGGTCGATTCCACACCGTTTCTTTCACAATGCAATCGCATGACCACAACTCAACTTCATCTTTAAAACCTCACCATTTCAAGTTTACAAACCTTTATTTCTTATGAAAACTTTTCAAAAAATGAATATTATCTCCAAAAATATATATAATATTGTCATGTATCGAAATCTGGGGGTGTATTTTTTTCTAGGCTTTTCAGGAATTTGCCCATGTACAAGGAAAGTGTTTTGTCCAAAGGAGAGGGTTATATCTCTTTTCAGTGAAAAGTTGTAGCCAATCCCCCCTCCTTATCTGACTGCTCGCTTTAATCTTACAATGGCAAAGCAAAATATTTTAACGTATAATGTAAGAAAGGGTTCTTAAGAAACCCTGCTTCTGATCCAGCTGATGGAATATCCCAATATACCGACAGCCCACAAGACCAACAATGTAGGTCTCTTGAACCCTCATGAAAATTGTCAGATATCCCACAAGACTGACATGTCGGTATTGTGAGCCCTAAATCAGAATTGCTCTTGAAGACCTGGGTCCCGTTTCACAAAGCCTTTTTCAATGACAAATGACAAAAATCAGTGACAAATCTGCTGATAACCAATCAAAAGCAAGGATTTCAGTAGCTTATAACAAAAACTGTCATTTTTCACTGATGACAATTCTGTGAATCGCCCCCCAGATCTCTGTGGTTTTCAACTGTAAACAAGAGTTGTTGTTTTTTGTTTTGTTAATATAGCTGATATATTTCTTCGTCCAAAATGAAAACAAACTATAAATTGGTTAAAACAATTTTTATTTATACGACCATCAGAATAGAGTTTTTGCATTGGTTTTTATGTGTTTCATATATATGTATAGATAAAAGGCAACGCGTGTATACATTCTTATGATAAGCAATAGTTTAATTAAAACTGGAGAAAAAAGGTCTTACTATCAAATGTGATAAGGGCTTTATTGTAAACTATCATGGGTTTAGTATTCAATGAGTCGTGCATATGTCTGGATGCAGGGACATCGATCTAGGGGGCACAATAGGAGTGCAAATATAGCAAAAATCAATGTTCCATAGCAAATCCCAGTACGTCTATTGACCTTGTACAGTCCTAAATTATGGGCACTGTAGATGATTTTTCAGTAAACAATTGATTGCGCCCACAATTTTTGGATGCGCATTTTGTTGTGCAATCTCAGCCTGTCATTCCGAAGACAAACACTGGCACACTGGCTAGACGCCAACCTAGTCGGGAAGGGGCCTTGGACCGTATGGACTTCTTTTTCTGAAGGAAGATAATTATGAACAATTTTGTTGTTATACCGAACATGCGATCATAACACTGAACATGCGATCATAACACTGAACATGCGATCATAACACTGAACATGCGATCATAACACTGAACATGCGATCATAACATTTAACATGAAAGCTTAGTGAATTAATGATCCGAATTGATGGGCATAGAGCATGACTTTCCCATGTTCATTTCTGATTGTATATGCGTACGTGTGTATGTGCTTGTGTGCGTGGTGTTGTTCACCTATGCAGAAAGTGGTGACATTATGGCTTAACGCGCCATTCTTTCATAACTTGGATTACTTCCGATCACACTAGCACAGTGTAAAGCAGGTCTCCCACTTAGCCGAATGGGAGCCTCGAGTTGTGGCGAGCTGGCGCGAGCTTATGGCAAGCCGTTTTATCATTTATACATATTTCTTGATATCAAGACATAATTTTACGTTGTAAAGCAATAGTAATTCTTGATATCAAGAATTCGATTTCGTGATATCAAGAATTGAATTCTTGATATCGAGAAATATGTATTAATGATAAAACGGCTTGCCATAAGCTCGTGCCAGCTCGCCACAACTCGAGGCTCCATCACGGCTAAGTGGGAGACCTGCTTAACTATTGAATTTAAGCTACATGAGACTGTTTGTCGCCTTCATTAAAAAAAACTTTTACAAATTCTATGACGGGAGCAATAGAATTTTAACTCTCATATATGACGGGGTTCCGACCAATTTGCAGATAATTCTAGAACAATAGACTTTTCTTTCTTTTCCATGTGTACCATTTAATATTTGTGTTCTACCCATACTGAACATTACACTGTACCTTATGTCACTTTAAGTATCCATCTCTGTATGGTAAACCCCTTCTTTAATGCATAACGATGAGATAAATTCATCATTAGGATTCTGACAAAATTTTAAACCGTCTCTTCCCTTTTGGGCGGTCCATGATCCATGATCCTCTACAGATCGTGTGCATATTATGACATAAACCATATTCCAAACGGAACATACGTTACCCTGTCTTGAATACTTCATTTGAAACTTCTACTTTTTTTAAACATTATAATGTACCTCGGGCCCCCTACAAAAGAAGCAACTTTGCCGCGTACTTTGACAACTTCAACGCAAGCAATATAACTTCCGGATCATGTTTTAGAATATTTTGTATATAATTGGGTCTTGCAATTTAGCTAATGGATTGGATCACAGTACACTATCAAATAGCAATATGATAGTGGGTTCTCACATAGCGCTCATCTCTACCGAATTGACACTCCTGGTGCTCCACAATCTATTTTTCCCCCAGGCTGTACCATGGCTGCCATAAATATTAGTGCTCTAGCATTTTAAAGGTAAAAACCAGTATTGGAAACGCCCCAATTTCAAAAAATGAAATGGAAGCTCTCATTACCAATCATGTGAAAGAATATGTTTTGACTAATACATGATGATAAACAATTTGCCGGGAAACCGCCTACTAATTCATATATTTGGTAAATTTGATTCTCTCATGGACTGTGAGAGATATAGGGTAGTCCCATATACATCTTTCTGTGTATAGTGCTTGTAACTTTACGAAGAATGGGCCAAATTTCTTATCATTTTGATGATTCCAGAACCTTGCAGATGCTAGATGCTAGATGATCAGCCTTTTCTGATCGATTCCACAACGTTTCTTTCACAATGCAATCGCATGACCATAACTGGTCTTTACCCTTAAGGAATGAATTCCTGCCAGGTACCCATTTACCTCACTTGGGTCGAGTGGGGCAAATGTAGATTAATGTCTTGCCAAAGGACGTTGGTTGTTTGGCAAGGATTCGAACCCCGTACCCTGTGTTTCGCATTCCGGCGACTTCACCACCAGACCACAACACCTCTACGAAATATATCACGAATAATTGACAACCCAATATATAATATCTGACAGGGTACTTAACCAACTTTTTGTGAGAGTAACATGCCCTCATAAATAAGACATGTAATAAATGTACACAATTTGTACACATGAACATCTATAACATCACACCATTTCATATCATAGCAAAAGTTTGATTATTTTAATGGTGGCTTTTTGCACCCAGGCAACCTTTCATGATGGGCGAGGCCATTAAAGTTATCAAATGAATTTAGTATACATTTCACTTAATCATTTGATTGTTCTATACAGTACGTAATCTAGGACCAGTAATTCAGAATATGTACAATATGGCAGCCGTTTTGGAAGTTCCCCTGCATGGGCACCAGGGGCAGAATTTGAAACTGCTCAATGTTCGCTTATAACAAATTCATTAACCTTTGTATCAAAAATCTCTTTACACATTATTGTGTTTTGAGTCCTTTGCTTCAATATGGGAGCCTGTGCCATCTTCTTTTTTAATTACGAGGTAAAAGCGTAGAAATCAGAAGCATCGTATTTTTTTAATAATCAGGGAAGAAACAGGTAATACCTTTGTGGTGCTCTAGTGAAATCCCTTTAATCTGGCACTCTGTAAGTGCTCTTTGCAGGGTTTTTGTGCCCCCCCCCCCTAACAAAAACAAATCAACAATTCAATACGTGGGATGTCAAACGAAGGTCTTTCGAGAACTGACAAAAGAGTAAGACAATCGTACCACGTCCTAAAAATAAAGTTGATTCAATATTTGCACATACACCTTTTTTCTGGCCTCCGTTATTTTTTGTTCATAGATGCATGCCGCTGTTCCGCACGGGCAAATTTTATTAAAATGTTATTTCTATTCCTAATTGAAAGCCATACATCAGGAATTTATATGCAACCCACGGACAAAGGAGCGGCAGAAAAACAGCTGGGATGCACACTCCGGATACATGTAGGTTTCATTGAAAGGTAAACACACTAGTTAATATATCATCCAAATCTATGTCAACAAAAGTTTATTGTATTATGGAGGAGGTTTGATTTTTGGTGAAATGTGCGGAATTCATATCAACAAGGTCTTAAAAATCAACATCGATTACGCGAAAGACAAACTTTGATGCGTGATATTGCCATCTTTTTAAGTTAACAAAGTTTTGTTGACCAAAATTGAACTTAAAAATATATCATGAGCAAAATCACGAGTATAGAGTTTCAAACTTCAAACTAAACAGTTAAAGGTATAGACCAGTTCTGGCCATGCGATTGCATTGTGAAAGAAACGTTGTGGAAATCAATCAGAAAAGGTTGATCATCTAGCGTTGGTGTGTACTGCAAGGTTCTGGAATCACTGACAAAATTATAAGAAATTGTTCAGTCTTGGTAAAGTTACAAGCACTGTACACAGAAAGATGTGTATGGGATTACCCTATATCTATCCAGTCCGGATAGATATAATAATTTACCAAATATATCAATTAGTAGTCAGTTTCCCGGCAAAATTTGTATCATCACGTATTAGTCAAAACATATTCTTTCACATGATTGGTAATAAGAGGTTTCATTTCATTTGTTGAGAGGGGGGCGTTTCCGTTTTTTATTAAGGGTGCAAACATCTGGTAAGATATAGCACTTTTGTCATAACAATTATAATCAAACGTCATGCACACATCTTTGTCAAGTGCCTCGTTAGGAGTTATACTGTTCCTCATTATTGTGCTTCGAAATTCAAAATGCTATTTCCATACATTACGTGTTTCTAGGTAGCTTGACAAGTCTTAATATTGTCAGACCTCCCAACAAATAGTGTATGCAACTTCCAATCTGAATTTCAAGACTACCGAGATACAATATCATATAACAGGTGAATTGTAATAACCCGGCGCTAGGTATCGTGTATAAATATCAATTAAATATGATTACATTTAAGAAAATTATGTACTGAAAGGGTGTACACCCCCGATAAATGGAAAGCACTGGTTGTTTGATTTCGAAAGTACAAGACAGAGAAAGTTGAGAGAGGTTTATAAAAATTGTTCTGATGTGCAGATAATATAATGAATAAAAACACACAGGAACTGAATTAGCAGTTTTAGTATACTAATAATCAGGACTCCATTCCAAAATTACCCTCATAATAATGCCAAAGAAACAGACTTTTACACTTTACTTCTTGCAGATTGAATCCTTTTCGACTGATTCCGGTCATTGGTTTTCTCAATAGAGCTATCATAAGGCCCCTATTGACTACCCGCCCCCCCCCCCCCCCACCAAAAAAGGGACAAAGAAAGGAAACAGATAGAAAGAAAGAAACGAGTAAGCAACACGTCCAGTGTCTTCCAGAAATCTAAATTAAAAAATTAAAAAAAGTGAACACAAATCAACAACAAAAAAGAAACTTTGATTTTCATACTAAATTGTTTATTTCATACAGCACCATATGAGTATCTACATATGAGTATCTATGTGAATACAACTACTGTCCATGTTTTAAAGAATACAATTTTATTTGTTTTACATCGTTTCCATTTTTTTCTTGTATGGCCCATTCCATAGCCTCATTTATCTACAATCTACCACAATTAGAGTATTAATAAGCCGCATGCAATTCATTAAAATGTTAATGCATGCTTTCCAGATAAAGGTTACTCCTGACAATGACAAATACTTGTCTGAGGTTTGCCCGACCTGGGCCCTGTCTTAAAAGGAGTTGCGACTGATTAATTAAATACACCTTGCTACTAAAGACCAAGAGTGCGATGGATTCGACGACCTTTGACCAATGAGACCAATCGTAAATCTCTGTAAGACGAGGCTCTGGTAAGTACTAACTTAATACAGTACAATATGTAAATTCAACTTCAATTTATTGTCCAATATTGGGAATTTGTTTTGCTCACATTTTACAAACGTACAAAGAATCAAAATAAGTTTACATGTAATACATCATATACTTTGACATACATGTAGAAATTCTTCAGAATATTGCTTAACAGAAAGTTTAACAAAATAAGTGAATTATTTTAAATGTTCAAGTGAACGGGATGGCCCGAAAAGGTTACAAAAATAACATTACACAAATAAAGAAGAACTAAAATTCAGGTAGCATTTTGATTGTATTTGCGGATCGAGAAAGGAACAAAGGAATTTAGAAAACGTTGAGTGCGACAGGTTCATTGAACGTAGTCGTTTACCAGAACGCATACAAACATAGTATGGAATTGGAAAGAGTGGATGATTTTCGTTTTTTTACAATTTGTTTTACTTTGAGAATTATTTTGGACTCGCATGCTTCATTCAAATTCTGAATTTCACTTGTGATCTTCCCTGCTTGTTTGGTGATTCTCTGGAGTTTGCTAAAGTCTTTCTTACTACACCTCCCGTACCTGACAACACAATTGAATAACATAAAATCAGACTTTATCTCAACAAAAACATTCAAATTCTAAATTAACTGACTAAAGTTGTCAGGAAAATGTAACATTGTAAGTTCTGAAACACTAAACCTTATTTACACAGTCATGAATGAGTTATGAATTTCAAGGAGGCTTAAAAACCCAAGTACTCATCTTTAAATTAAGTTTTCCTGAAGAAAAGAAATAACCTCAAGCATTATTGTCTACTGATTGTTTGGCGCTTTGTAAACTGCTCTTTCTAATCAGAAATGCAGCTGATTTCTACCAATCTACAAATATATACATGTGCTAATACTTGCAGTATTTTCGACATGACATAGCAAAGCTCCCGTGCTGTCATGTATACATGGTGCTATAATTGTTTTACTCTACTCTTACCACCTTTATTTTCACCGTGGCAAATATGCCATTCATCTTTGAACAATGAATGCTTTCTTGCACTGTGGGCGCGGAATAATTAGAAGCCTATACATCACCTAGTGGTCTCCTAGGCAAAAAATGCCTATAGAATAGAGAATAGAGAATTCACCCATGACATAGATGTAGGTAGACTATTCATGACAGGACTCCTTTTTGCGAGCTAAATTGAAAAAAATACTCTTTTAAAACATGTTATCATTACATTTAGTACAATCAGATAATTTAGATTTTACGTCACAAAAAACCTTGGTGCAGTCTGCTATAAATAAGGAATTAAGGTATGGGGTAGCACGTACAATGTATAACAAAAAATCTAAAGTGAATACTATGAAGTAGAAAAGTGATAACATTGAAGTGATTAAACGAAGTGACACGCATCATCAGTGAAATATGGGTTGCCGTTTTTTTGCAGATTTCATAAATTAATTTGATCATTAGTAATTATAATAACCGTTCTTGTCATCTTTTTAAAAATTACAATTGATGGTAATTTTGCCAATAATGGTAACTTCCATGGAAACTTTAATTTGATTGGCTGTTAAGTGATATTTTCATGGTACTTGATATTTATGGTAAAGTTACCTTCAATGGAAAGATTCTGCAATGGGTCCCAGCTATGAAAAATGAAATTGAATTCTAATACAGTATAAACCAAAACAATACTAAAATACACATTGGAAATAAAAGCTACACAAGTACACATTGAAAGTAAAAGCTACGCTGTAAAAATACATAACACTTAATTAATTAAATATAAGAGAATCAATATACGTTTTTGTTGACAGTGACAAACAATATACATGTACATGTATTTATACAAACAAGAAATTTGAAATTAACATTTATAATAAATCAACATGTATTTGCAATCCTATAACTTGAAAATATCAGGAGAACTATACAAAAGTTGTGACTTTTTTCTCAACTTAAATTGTTACACTATATTTGAGTTTCATGTATAATTAGAGATCTGAGATCAAACACTTGTATAAACATTTATATTAAATTTACTTATTATTTTTTCTATCATTTTCAAATTTCTACATCCTATTTCTCTATTTTGGGAGGGTTCTCCTACCAAACAACTTGACTGGAAAAATATGCTGAACATATCTCAGTCTTATCTCCTGTTTAAATTCTTTCTTCCTTATTTTTGTTTGTAGCACATACAGCCATGTTTGTGATATCTCCTTACAAATATGGTTTGTGGTCATTATTAAAGTTCAATTTATTGTACCTCAATATCAATTTTGTCGAAATACTCGCTATGGTGTTCCTGAAAATAAATTCATCATTTAACATGTCTACTTGGATATTATCAACAATTATGGGTTTTCATGTGTCGATGCCAGTCTGAATTTCGAGCAAACTTCTTGGAGCAAACACGACACTCATATTTCTTGTCGACATGGATCTTGAAATGAGAGTGCAAACCATTGCGTCCTGCAAACCTCATCCCACATTCTGAGCAGACATGTCTTCTCTCTTCAGAATGTAGTTTGGCATGGTCTTCCAGCAACCGCTCCAAATCAAAGCTCTGATGGCAAATATCACAGCGAAACTGTTTGAGGTCGGTGTGGGTTCGCAGATGGCGCTGCACATCGCTCTTGCGTGTGAATTTCTTAGAGCACACCCTGCAACCATACTGTCTTTTTTCATGTGTCCGGGAATGTGAATAAAGCCCGCTCGATTGGGCGAATCTCATGCCACATACTTTACATACATACTCTTTAGAAGCAGAATGTAGTCTTTCGTGGTCCCGTAGATGCGCAAAATCCCCAAATTTTCTGCCACAGGTGGAACAGGCATAGGGTTGCTCCCCTGTGTGCGAGCGGATGTGGCGTCGGAGATCATCCTTTCGGACAAACTCTTTTGTACATATTTCACATTTGAAAGCTCCGGACATGTCACCTGGGTTCCTTCTTTCCTTTTCAAGGTTGTTCTCTATAAATGGCTCCAACTCTTCATTGGAAAACTTCAAAGGTTGAATCATAAGGGTGCCAATGACAGAGTTTGTGATTGACTGGGTGGATGGCACATAGGGCAAATTTGGCTGCACGGAGCCAGTTTTTGATTGCTCCACATGGGGTGAATTTAACTGAACTTTATACTTGGGAGGTCTTCCTATTTTCTGACCTGCCCTTGGAATGGTGGAAGAATTACTGGATTCTGCGGTGTGTTCGGTTTTTACTCTCACCTTTCCCTTGTTGTTGCCAATATGCAATGAAACGCTTTCTTTGGAACCTTGAGGCTTATTCTTAGACCCTTTGGGTCTTCCTCGTCCCTTTTTTCCTTGCTTAGAAGCTACATCACATTTTTTTGCTTTCTGGGGCATAATCCGCATTGTAAATTTAACTGCACAATTACTCTCACATGTTTCCTCTGCCTTTTCTTGATCTGTAGCGCAATCATCATCACTGTCAATTCCAATAATCTCTGCCCCATGTACAACTCGGAAATGGGATCTGAGGAACAGGGTACCCGTAAACGTTTCATCGCAGAGGTCACACGTCAATATCTTTCTCTTTCGTGGGACTTCAGGCAAGACAGAAAAACCAACATCATCACAATTACTCTCCGCAAGATTGGGAGTGCCTAGCATGACAGCACCTGACTTATGTTTATGTGAATGCATTTGGGTATCATGTACAATAGATTGGCAAGATTGAGATGTGTTACCATTCATGAGTGTATCAGTCTGTTCAAAAACCTGATCAGCCGATGAAGGTCCATGATTGGCATCGTCTTCAAAAGATGTTGCTTGGCAAGAAGCAGCGTTTGAGTGGTCTTTAGGGCTGGGTGGTCGCTGTTTCTTCTCATGCGCCTCACTGGGTATCAAGCAAGGTAGAGACTCGCTGCAAAGGGCCATGAAACCTACATCAAAGATAAAACATTGTATTACAGAACTAAAAATCAATACTCATTCATAGTTCTAACTTAGTTACTCAACTGCTTTCCAGAATAGTAACAAGGCTCTATTGGCAAAGCTTTAAAGGCAGGCTTTACTACTTCAGCTAGAAGGGATTAGACCACCCAGCGAGCCAGCGAGGTCACTGTGACAGGTGGCTATCTCATTAAATCAGCTCTCATTTAACATAAGAAAAAGAGGATCATGGGGGACCAACAGGCACCGATTGGGGAAGTTTTCTATATAGAGGGAGCAAGTAGCTACAAGTAGGACAGTGTGCCTTTAAGGCGTTCCAGGTTCCATCAAATTTGGGATATGTCATGATATTTTGGGGTATCAAGGAATGGACAGTTAATGAGGTAATCCATCATTATTGATTTTGATATGTACAAAATGCATGTTTCTGATTATCTAATCCCAATTCTAATCACAAGTAGTATACCATTGGTGTACCACTAATATCATCTAACGTAGACAAAATATTTAGATGTTACCAATTACTTTAAAGATTACCTGAGAATCATACAAGTAGATACCCCTACATATATGTAATACCTTGAATCAGTGAAAATAAAGAGTTGACTGTTATCAATATTCCTAAACACTTCAGATATAGGACACACAATTATGAAATTGTTTAGTCTTGCCAACATACAGAACTGGTTGCTTTTTAGAAGCCCTTTTTTCCCTTGACTTTGTGTTGAATCGTAACATACAATCCAATCCTGATTATAACACCCTCCCAACCCCCTCCTCTTAAGATAAACTATGTACCTGTGACACCTGTCTCCATCCCCTCGTCATTAAGGATGGTCTTCTGAGGCGTCTGTTGCTTTCTGATCTTTCTTGGAATGGGAAACTCTACATCATCTAAGTCAGCTTTAGCTTTGCTAGCAGAGGGCAGATGGTCCGAGTCAGCTCTATCTTCAGCGTCAGAGGGCTGATGATCTGAGCCGGTGATGCCCTGGGGCTCCATGGGTAGACCAGGGTTATCACGGGAAGAGAAGCTGGATTGTGGTGAACGCTGTGAGCTGCTTTCATAGCTGGTGCTGACATCAATGGAAGACACTGGCTGGTTCATCGCATCAACAGATAAGTCGTCAACAAGGAAGAGTGGGGCAAAGTCCATTATATCTCCTACAGGTTCAGGAGATGATTCCTGCTTGATCCTCCGGTCGAGGGGAAGAGTCATACTCTCCTCTTCAATCCCACAGGAAGTCTCATGCTGTAAATCAATACTTCTGTTAAAATGTTGAGTCCTCTCGTTTTCGGCACCAACCACAGCATCGAGGACTGTACTGGTTTGTAGACTTGACACCGAATGGACCATGACTTCGGCCTGCTCCTGCGAACCACCGTGGATCTGTTCTAGGTGGAATCGGAGGTACATTGCTTGGGAGAAGGCCCTGTAACAGAGAGGGCATTGGTGGGGCTTATTGCCTGTGTGGATGCGTTCATGGGTCTCCAATCTGTGCTGGCTATAGAACGGGTGGTGACAGAATCTACAGGAGAACAGGCGACCCCTCTGTGGCATCGCCTTTAAGATGTAATTATTGTTTGGAGATTTACGAGTAATGGCTCATTGGAATATTGTCCTGTAAAACATAAAGGAAAATACAGATCAAAAAATTATTGACAAGGCCTGAAATATTCTAAATAACAAAGAGATTAATCAGAATGACAACATGTAATCAAATATAACAGCCCTACCCAGCTTTAAAAAATATGTTACATGAACTGCTTTGTTTACTGTTGATTGTTGAAGAGATAAAAGAAATAAATCAATTTGAACCACTGGTTACCCCCTCCCTCCATAAAAATAAAAATCTAATAGAAATTCCAAGCCAAAAAACAAAACAAAATAGGCACAGATAATGCTCATCAACCATACCTATATTTACAATGAGCTTACAATCATTAAAGATGAAGTTGAGTTCTGGTCTTGCGATTGCATTGTGAAAGAAATGGTGTGGAATCGACCAGAAAAGGTTGATTTGTGTGTATTGCAAGGTTCTGGGATCAACAAAATGATAAGAAATTTGACCATGTCTTGGTAAAGTTACAAACACTGTACACAGAAAGATGTATATGGGACTACACGAACACTTGGCGTAAAAATCCTACCCTGGATTTTTACGATGTTACATGACATATTTAGAATATGAAGGCATTTGAAGAGCCATGCTTTTCAGGGAACATGTCTTATCTGATGTTCTTCCACACTTGCATAATAAGAATGATAACGCTCACAAATTATTTTTCACAAAAAATCTTTACAAAATATCATTTATTGACAAATTGAAAACATGATTCTTTTGAAATTGAAAATAAAACATGATTCAAGACGGAAATACGAATGTGAGTAGTATTTTTCTTCACAAATAATTACGTTTAGAGCAGTTTTTTAATGTGAAATTCATGCTGGTTGGAAGCAGTGTGCAGAAGTCCTCCGTGCTGGTCGGGCCCGGCAGGCCAGCCAGCCCGCCCAGTGCCGACCGCCGTGGCTATAACGCTGCTTGCTATTATAATATTACCGAACCCCGAACCGAACCAAGTTCGGGTGAAAAATTGCCGAACTCTGCCGAACCGAACCGAACACGAACATAGCGTCTGACTTACAGCACTACAAATTAACCCTCGAAATGCCCAAAAGAGCCCCCGAAAGTCATAAAAGAGCCCAAAAATTTGCTTAAGAGTTCAATCCAAACAAATTAAAGAGTGTTATTTTCATGCACGCAAGCCTTATTCCCATCATGAATGGTCACTTCATCCATCATCACTATCACTGTCATTCAATTTACCATCTTGAGGTGCAATTACACTGCAACCCAAAATCTTTCATTTCTCTCACATTCCTGTGTTTCGCCAGCAGTTTCATAGCAAAGCAACTACCGACCTGTGTTAATATTTAATAACCGATCATGTTCGACAGCAAGGATAAACAAGCATTGTAATCGGGCGTAGAGATCTCCCTTCATTTTGACAAAAACATCATTTAAATTAAGAAAAGGCAAAACATAATTGCGGAATGCGGTTGACCTAATCGCCTAGGCCTAGGTCTACATGTATTTCAATGATTTCAGTGCTGAAATATCTGCAAAACGATGGAAATTTTCAATAACAAAACTTGTAAGTTCCATTTGTTAGTTATTTTGTCATCAACATTGTCATTGATTCATTATTCCATAAGATTCAAGATCTAACTTTTCCATTAATTTATCCTTATCTTCATTCTAGTCTACATCAAAAATATGAACGAGTGGGACCGAGAAAAGATATCGAGACATATTATACCCACGATAACACAATATTACTCAAGAAATCTTCACCAGCGCCTTTACACAACTCTAAACAACTCTAATTGGAAATCATATTTTAGCTCAAGTTTATAAATGCATAAAAAATAAAGAACATCTGTCAATTTGTACCTTCCTTTTGATGTATCTATTGTCGTATTCTTCAACTCGAGTTCAAGAGTTCAACCAACGCTAATTTATTTCAAATCTACCGCCATCTGTTGTCAGAATGGTTCTCCAGCAAGCTAGTACATCCGCGATAGGATCCAGAGGAGACAATTAATATAGGTTGTGTTTATAGTTTGCTTGTTTAATTTAATACCTTTCAAATAACATGTAAATCCAGGCTTTGCTGCAATAATTTCCTAATAAAACGTGTTGTTTCAAATCACTCGCGTATGGGTCTACTGTCTAGTTTAGGGTAACACACATTAAACGCTATTAGATAAAGTGTTGTTATTACAAAAGACTTGATTTGTAATTCCACCTTTCGCTCCCATATCATACAGACTCTTTATTTTTTGAAAATAAGATAGGCCTACTCAAGGTAAAAAATATTTTGTCCAACTAGGTCAATGTATGTATAATTATACAAAATAAATGATGCAGTTCAAGGTGGCTCTTGAAATAATTTAGTTCCCTTTTCAGGAACTGTACCGCATAGAGCTGTACAACTCTGCTGTTCCCTCATCTAGATGCTGAACAGGCGTTGATTTTAATAGCTCATCACAATCATATTAACTAGTACTACCCAACAAGACATTCGGACAATTTTCATTTACCTGTCTTGCGGACCCTCTTAGCTCAAAAGATATTTATATAATATGAAGGTCCAAAGTTTTGGAATTCCTTTAAGTAATGAAATAAAAAGAATGCTCCATTGAATAGTTGAAGGTGTTTTTATTACAATCATAAAAATCTCACTGTTCAAGTATAGTATGTTGTTGCTTTGTTGTTGTTTTTGTTGAATACTAGATCATTCTCTACCTCTAACCGTAAAAGATGTAGGCCTATGTTGATTAAATTATATTGTGCCTTCCCATGCTAATGTCCTTTTCTTTTCTCATCTTCTCCTCAACCCCACATGCAGCTCATCATTTTGTTTTATTTTTTGTGTCCCCGATCTCTCACTTCTTTTTTGGCATTGTCTGTACTCTTTGTATTATGACCGTATTCTTCTATCTTTGTCGCACTGTCTTGTCCCGTTCTCATCTTTGTTCGCACCCCCCCCCCCCTTTCCCCTATAGTGTTGTTCCTTTTGTAGTTATGGCTTTGTTAAATTAATTACTATTCCTAGGTATCATGTGAGGTGTTCACACTTGTACAAGCTTTGCTTTTTAGTGGACCCCTCTGTTTTCAATATGTATTTCTACATTATTTGTAAATGTTTATAATTGATTTGTAATGTTTTGTTGGAAACATAAATAAATTGAAATTGAAATAGACTAGCGGCCTATACTTGTGGGAGGCTTACTGCAGTCTCCGCCCCCCTTATAGAATAGGGGAAATAGAAAGAGACAATCTAAAGCAAAACAAAAGAAGGAATATTAAGAGAAGGGCTTCCTTCCTAAGCCTTTCACAGTCAGGGGCAGGGGCGGCGCCAGGTTATTTTGTTAGACGGGGGGCGAATGGGCGCACCAGCGCCATCGTCGAGCTTGCGCGACGCATGGGGTGTTCGAGGTTGAAGTTTTGAAGTCAGAAAGTTGAAGATTTGTTTAAAGTTCAACTAACAAGAACAAGCTTAAATAAAATGTAGTCTGGCTTACCTTTAGAGATGGGAAATGCTAATCACAGCATCACAAACATGCACTACTTTTGATTTTCTTCTGTCAAAAGGAACTCTAATTTACGGGGATGTTTCCGGGCAAATGCGTCAATCACTTTGTTTATATTCATATGAATATCTCTGTTTAAATCAGAAGTGAAGACAGACGTTCTTGGATCTTCTCCTTTTTTTCCTTTCCTTTTCCTTCTCATTTTCCTCTTTCTCCTTCTCTTCCTTCTTTTTGAAAATGATAGGGGTGCCCCCCCCCCCCGACCCCCCCCCCCTCGTGTGGCACCGCCCCTTGTCAAGAGACATGTGTCTCATGTTATTCCCCCTCTCGCTCTCTGTCTTTCTCTTTCTGTCTTTCTCTCTTCAGGCTCTCCCCCTCTCTCTCTTTCTATCCCTCTCAGGCACGTAGCCACGGGGGGGGGGGGGGGGGGCACGTGCCCCCAACGAATTTCCATGATCTGTTGAACTTGTTTAGACCCCTTTTTTTTTTACCTCGATCGATTACATGTATCTGCCCCCCCCCCCCCAAACATCAAACTCTGGCTACGTGCCTGCTCTCTCCCTCTCTCTGTCTCTGTCTCTCTCTTTCTTTCTCTCCCCTATCTCTCTCTCTCTCTCTCTCATCAGTATTTCAGTTCCAGAACAATATTAGAAAGGATCGAGACAAAATAGTTTCGCACTCTTCGCACTGAAAAGAAACATCAACGCTTTCTTGTATACTCTCTCCCATCCTCTTCGGAAGTCGGGAGAAATATAATATTGTCGTTTGCCATTTAAGATGGGTGAGCCATTCTCATTGAGGTATGAAGGCAGAGTTTATAAAGAATGAAACTGAAAATGAAATGCAGTACATGCGTTGTTTAATGTAAACTCAAATTTTGCGCATTGGTGGTGATTATTGGTGCAATATTGACGAGTTTCCGGATTGGTTAAAAGTTGGTACTTTATGCCTTTTTACTGAACATTTGTTTTTACGTCCATGTGCGTATTCATTATTTAGTAGAGGGCGAGGTTTTCTTATTGGACCAAGTTGACACGGGATGTGACGTCATGATCATGTAAAGAAAAACTACGAAAAGGCATTAAGTAGATCATGTAAGGTTGGTTTTGTTACATTTAAGAGGTACATTTTTCATAAACTTATCTTTCTCAACATTCAGACCCCATGTTTTGTTTTAAACCAATTTCTCTCTCTCCCTTTCTCCCTCTCTCAACATCAACCTTATTCTAGATCAATTCCCTGCTAATCACTGTCTTGCTGTCTCAAATTACAGTCACCAAACAGAATTTATCTCGAAATGTATAATAAGCTATGTATTTTTATTATTAACCATTATATAAAAATATATCGATTCTTGTATAACAAAATAGCGTTGCTATATAATGTAAATAATGTACATCTGGGGAAACATAAAGGCATAAAGGCATAATCCAATGTATTAAAAGTGATTAAAATTATTGGTACCAAAGATTAAAACGTAATTACTATATACACAATAAAAGTTCAATATGCATATCAAAATAATGCATTTTGGCTAAAAGGTTATACGTAAAAAATATGTTATGCTTGAGATATACGATGTGAATATTATTTCATAAACTCCTGAATTGTTATTCTTTTCTTTTATCGTTCTCTTTTTTTTCCTCGTCGTCTCCTCGGTCCTATTATTCGACTGCTTTTCTTCCCCTTCCTCCTCCTCCTCTTCTTCTTCTTTTGTATCTTCTTCTTTTCCTCCTTCTCCTCCCCTGCCTCCTTTCTCTTTTCTTCTTCTTCTTCTTCTTCTTCTTCTTCTTCTTCTTCTCCTTCTACATCAACTACTTCTTCTTCTTCTTCTTCTTCTTCTTCTTCTTCTTCTTCTTCTTCTTCTACATCAACTACTTCTTCTTCTTCTTCTTCTTCTTCTTCTTCTTCTTCTTCTTCTTCTTCTTCTTCTTCTTCTTCCTTCCACTTCCTCCTTCTCCGATCATCACTTTTCTTCTTATCCTGTATTATCTAAAGTATGTACGTCTTGCTTTATATTTCAAATATATTTCAGAAATAAAGCAATGTCATTAACAGCGGAGGAAGTCATAAATAAGACTAAATATCTAGAACGAAAAAAAATATGCCTCAGTTATGTTTCAACCTCGTAGGCCTCGCTGAAAGCAGAAACTTAAAGGCATGCTTTACTACTTCAGCCAGAAGGGATTAGACCACCAAGCGAGCCAGCGAGATCACTGTGACAGGTGGCTATCTCATTAACTCAGCTCTCATTTAACATAAGAAAAAGAGGATCATGGGGGACCAACAGGCACCGATTGGGGAAGTTTTCTATATAGAGGGAGCAAGTAGCTACAAGTAGGACAGTGTGCCTTTAACAGCACTCAGAAAATTCTACATAGGCCGCTGAACTCTAGATAGTGCATGCGAGACTAATATTTTGCATGCTATATTATCCGCAGTGCTAGCTGGATAAAATGATAATCTAGAATATATAATAAGAAAAACCTTGGGATGATGCGCATGGGATTAAGCAGTTTGATACAAATGACCCTTATCTATACCCTACCGCAAATTAAAGAGCATCTCTGAAGTGCCTAACTGAAACCAACGAGGTGACAGATTAATTATTCCCGACTTTGGAGAAAATGTCAATGTTCAAGTCTACATGATCCGCAATCGTTAGGAAATCATTTTTATAATTGTCATTTTGTATGTACGAAAAAATATAGGAATGTAAAAAGAAAACCCTTGTTAAATACTGGTTTGATCAACAAAGAGAAAGACATTTCCATTAAAGATAGACCCTACTATATTGCATGCTCTTGCCTGCTGTATGTTGTGCGTATGTGAGGTATGATCCGCTCTTTACAGTACAGCACTAAAATAATTGTCATTTTGTATGTACGAAAAATAAAGGAATGTAAAAAAAAAAACCTTGTTAAATACTGGTTTGATCAACAAAGAGAAAGACATTTCCATTAAAGATAGACCCTACTATATTGCATGCTCGTGCCTACTCTATGGTGTACGCGTACCTTAATTATTGATGAGGTCCGATCCGCACTTTACAGTACAGCACTAACTATAATGATCGTGCATATTGAATCTTTGGTTTTAGTAAATACCCATTATATCTAAAGGTTTCATGACTAGACCCTAGGTTCACTTTTGAACTTAGGTAGGAAGGTAGGAAAAAACATTTGCTATAAAACAGTCTCATTACATCGTTCTTTAAGAATCATCAGCACTCCAAGCCCTCGATCCTTTAGTCATGTCGTAGCCTGATTGAAATGACTTAAGATCTCCCCTCTTCCAATTTCATATCGTTTTTCTCGAGGTTGTCGTACTGATCACCCTTCCTGTTTTTGTTCTGAAAGAAAAGAATGTTTAAACAAAAATGCTATTAATCATCATCATATTAAATTACTACAGGCCTTCTTGATATAAATTCACTATGGTTTGTAAAGCTTATCTGTACTAGTTTATAGAAGGGATTAGACCACTCTGTAAGGTCACTGGACATGTGGTTATCTCATCAACTCAGCTGTCAATAAGAAATAGAGGATCATGGGGACCAATGGTCACCGATTAGCATTTTTTCTATATAGAGGGAGCAAGTAGCTACAAGTAGGACAGTGTGGCTTTAAGACACGTGTACCCGATAGACCCTGCTTGTGATTTAGTTTCTATTGGAAACAAAGAATGATTACTATTTGAAAGCAGGATGACCCCTTATAGAGGACTATAGAGTGGTGCAGTGTGACGTCATCAACAAATCTCCTAATGGTTAGGAGCCAGACCT